>JAYMFT010011846.1:0-16835 GCA_038088735.1 Panulirus argus
ATATATATATATATATATATATATATATATATATATATATATATATATATATATATTTATATATATATATATATCCTGGGATAGGGGAGAAAGAATATGGTCCATGTATACACTGCGTGTCGTGTCGTAGAAAGTGACTATAGTCGCCTTCTATGCTAAGTTGGCAAAGAAGCCACGCCCCTCTTCCATAGCTAAGTTAGCTGATTGGTTCATATACAGTGTTCGTGTAGCCATCCATATATTCACACTAAGTGTGTTCACAGTTTATAATCAGACCTTTTCTTCTGTAAAATAATGTTAAAGATTTGGAACGTAAAAAATTAAACGATTTTAAGGCATTAGCACTTTATGTTTGCTACGAAACAAAGAAATAATGAATAGACTTCATTCGAAAACGATATTTTCCTTGACTTCGACCGTTTGTGATACTTGTTTGAAAATTTTAACATCCTCTCTAAAGTGCTGGTGCCTTAAAATTATTAGAATTTTTGTTCCCAAGTTTTAACAGTATTATACAGAAGAACAGGTCTGATTATCACATGTGAACACACTCAACATCCCTTCCTCCTCCTACTGCCTTATATCACTTCTACCCTCGCTATCCAAATGGTGAAAAAATCATCCATAACACAGTCATACCTAGTGGGATTTTATCCCACTCTCACCCACACTGCATGGCTTAAGACCCAAGCGGTCTACCACCACACTCCACACTGAGCTCACTTAACATACCCTTAATGGATTCAACCAACCACACCCCACTCCTGCAGGGCACTTGTGGCGATAGCCATCAACAAAGCATTTGACACTGTCTCTTGCCACATCCTCACACAAAAAATGCTTACAAAAACCCTCCATAAAAACAAAATATGGTTGGTCAACTTCATAGACACTATGCCAGAGTCACTCACATTGGCTTCACCTCCAAAGCAACTAAACTCCACTGTGAAGCAGTTCTTTCTCTAACTCTCTTCAATTTCTTCCTACTTGACCTCCCATTACCTAGGACAAACCTCAACATGAAAGTTTTTTTATGCAAATGACCTAGCAATCGCATCACAACACCCTGACACTACAGAAGCAACATCAGACATACAGCACTACATTACATAAAGAAAATTTGTAACAAAAACTCACTGAGACCAGAATGTCTGCAACTCCACAGAAATCTTCAATCTTTCTTTCAACCCCAGACAGACACAAATCTAGCACACACCATCAAGTCACGTTTTGAATGGACAGTCTCTCCCACTGAGCAAAACAAAACCATTCTAGTATAACGCTGATACACATACAACATTCGCTCCCCACACCAATAGCATCAACGCAGAGCAACACACACAAACAAAAGTGCCCTCACAATGAATGGCAGCAGGTTTGGACAAGAAATAGAATCCTTCATCATCCTATACAAACAATTCATCCAATCCACTTTAAACTAAGCCTCACCTTCCTGGTCTACTATCCTCTCAAAAGCAAATATAACAAATCTTCAAACCCCAGAAAATAGTGCACTCGGTCAGTGGCTGCTTAGCATCCACAGACACTGAACAAATTCTCAATGAAACAAGATCCTCCCAATGTAGTTCCACCTCAACACGCATGGCATTCAGTTCTAAGAGTACTAGACCCTCCTATCCAAACCATCCCATAACTAGCCACTAATCTTCAAGAATATAACAGTGGAAAAATATATTCACAGAAAAATAACCCCACAGGCACTAAACAAATGACCTCCCTACTCAGTCTTAAACTCCAGCCCACCAGACATACACCCATTAAAAACCAAACTTCTCAGACACTCTCAAATTCTCCTGCGTACACTCTTAGACATCACACCGTTACTACAACACTACAAACACCATTTCAGCATATCCCAGGTTGTAACTACCATCAAGAAGACACCAAGGACTTGCTGTGTATATGCATTTCTGTTTTCCTTTTGTAAGTCAGATGAGACGGCATGGACAACTGAGGCCCTAATTAAGGCCATTTCATTAATGCTATCTCTCTATTCTAACCTGGGCTGGTTGCCCATCAGCAGAGTACACATTGCTCATCTAACCTCACTAACAGAGAAAATCTTAAACACAAATGAGTTATTGCATAGGTTATTGAAACAATAAAAAAATCTATTTGGTTATGTACTAAAGAAATATTACAAGAATAATCTCTGTCAAATACAAAACAATAGACAGACAGGTCAGTTTCCTTTCAAAACTAAATGAAACCTTATTCACAACATGTAATGAAAGATTTCCAAAAATTTACGAATTGATCACATCCAGGGTGTTCACTGTCAACACAATGCCTGGTAACTTTCTAGATTTAAGTCACAACACGCTTAGGTTGATGTGGCCAAACCTTACTAAGCCAGTCAGTTTAATATTCACACACTTTTGTTCTAATTGCCTTCATCCCCAATACATTAACCCTTAACACCAGCACTACTGTGTCCCAATCTAAGTCCTGCTCTAAATCTAACTCCATGAAATATTAATCTGCCTTACCACCCTTGTGTCATTCACATCCGGAACCCAGCCTGAGTACTTAATCAAACTGACCCTTCCTTGCAAGCACTTGGTCCTCCAGCTTAGCGCCAAAATCTGCTCTGTCAAGCTACAGCTTGGAAGATTTAAACCATTCCATAGAAATGGGTAGATCTCACTTAGCACATTTTATCTCCTTAGGGGAACCCTTGGCCTTAATGCAGCCGTCCATGGCACAACGTAGCAGGCCAGAACCAGCTGTACAATTCTGGGTATTATATGTTGTCAAATGGCCAGCGTCCCTCAGACGATGCTGACTTGTCAACACTCAGATTCCAGTCAAAAATGCACAATATCCTCACTGCTGGGTATTTCCCACATCATCACAACAAACTGTGACTGTCTATGCACCATATACAATGTTATTCCACAACTCTGCCACATACCTGCTTAGATAACAGCAAAATTTCCACCACATATAATGGACGTTTTGTTACAGTTACCGTATGCATGCCCCAGGCTACCAACCTGCTGGAGAGGCTCCCCTCCACCATGTCGCAGGCTTACTTCCCTCAACCAGCTAACTTCCCTTATACAATATGTTGAGGAATTGGATTATGATTCAGGTTTAAATCACTGGTTTGCTTTGGAAGTTTTGTATTGTCACCAGGTAAATACTTGAATGAAAGAACATTGGGAAAAAGATTTTACATCTGCTTTTTCAAGGTATTGTTTTTTCAGATGTCGAGTCATCAACAGCTGCGTGTCCTCGTAGAGCAGCTGCAGAGGGAGGCTAATATAGACCGTATGAAAACCTCGGAGGCTATAACCCATCTTAAGGTATAGATGTGTGATCTGTTAGGCATCCTATATGTTTTCAAGGATTATTAATCTCTCACTGATGTCATTATTCACTGTACATCTTCATGGCTTGTACAGAATCTGTAGATGCTATTTTACACTTAATAGGCATTTTCTATCAGTTTAGGAAACATTTAGCCACTACAGAATTGTCAGGGGAATGCCAAGTACTTAAAGAGAGTTAAAAATTATGTATAGCAACAGTTCAGTATTAGGAGGGCTTAAGCTGCTGTTATAGTATTTTCAGCTTGTTCTGCTCGAAAGTCATTATCTTGATTCATGTTTTGAAGTTCTTGGCACAATAGCTTAGTAATGGATGTCCTTTATATACAGGAGTATTGCTAGGAGGTAAAGAGAGAGAGTGGGTGTGTGTGTGTTTAGGTATGACTGTAGGATGTGTACATGCATGTGCATGTCTGTAGTGCATGCTTATTTGCTAGAAAGGGGAACCAAGGGCATCAGATTTTTATTTCGGTTAAAGTACTCATGAAAAATTCTCGCATAACAGTATTTTTGAATTTCTATGGTAATGCAAAGAATGATTATTGACAAATGTTGATATCAGTAATAGGCAGTATAGTCTTAATATAAACATCAGTCCTGTAGATTTTGCTTGGCATAAACTTTTAGTAATCATCTCTTGATATGAGGTGTTATAAAGAACATTCTTGGAAGTAATAACTTTTATAATTCTAGATGTTAGTTTGGGTAGTAGCATTACTTCTGTCATACCCATGGTGAATCATTTGACCAGACACACCTTTAGCATTTTGACTGTTTATGTATCTTTCGATGGTTGAGTCCTCTTGATGTTTGTATATTTGAAATGGCAGTGTAATTGTATTGAAGGTATGCATCTTTTTTATCCTTATGGTTTGTTGTTTTGGCATATGTGTTTGAGATGCTATGTTGATTTAGGATCATGTATTTGATTACCAGTTTTTAAATTATATATATATTTATATTGAACAGGAAGGAGATTTTACACTTGTGAGGACCCTTCTCTTGAACTTTCTCTGCTGTTGTATAACTTTTTATAAACTTATGTAGGTGTTGACATTCTTAGTGTCATAATTAAAATTTGTTCCATTCTTTCATTATGGTACTTTTTTTTTTACTGTAAAATTACTTCTTAATATCATTTATGACAAGTTTTTTTTTTTGCTTAATTTCATATTATGTTCTCTGTTTTTTCAGTTCTCACTTCTTTCCCTCATCAGTTCATCAGTATGGTTTAAGAACTGTAATGTTGTGATCAAGTTACCTCTTGCTCTTCTCTTTTCCATTATGGTAGATTTAAGGCCTCTGGCCTTTCCCAGTAATCTGGTTCCCTTAATTCTGGTTCCATCTTTATTACCCTTGTCTAGATCTTCTCTTTCAGTTCTTTGTGTTTCTTTCAGTGCAGTGACTAAACTAAGAGGTATACTCTTGTTTATGCTCATGTTGGATGTGAACTGCCCACAAAATATTTCCTTATCTATATACTTGATTACAGTCTTTCTATCATACACTTTCTTTGTAAACTCGCCATCTTGTATTCTTTCTACATGCCCAAACCACCTCAAAGTATTACATTTCACCTGCTCTACCACTCCACAATTTATACCCTTTGCATTTCCTGCCATACCAAATCTCTCATAAATTTCCACATTTCTTTTTTATTCCAGCTAGTCATAACACTTAGCTCATTTTCACAGCCTAGATTCATGACCTTTGTGACTTATTCCAAGTCGTTGTTTTGGCTGCATAGGTCAGGGTTGGGAGGACTATGCTGTTCTTTAATCCTTTCTTTACTTTTATACTTACACCTCTACCCTACATTATTCTGTAATGTGACCCAATGACTCTTTTACCCTCTACAGCTCTCTCCCTTATCCCTCCTTCTGTACCACCAAACTTATCCAAGATAACTCCTAAATACTTTAAATCTTTCACCTCTTTCAGTCTTTCTTTCCTCCAACATCTATAATGCAGTTTAGTACAATTTTTTTCTCACTCTGTAGGCTTTGCAAAGTTTATACTTTCACTCGGTTTCCTTTCTGACACAGTTACTTTACTTTTACTGGCACTACTTACCTTCAATCACCTATGCTTACACGCATCTTAAAACACACTTACAACCTTCTGCAACTCCACTTCTCAGCAAACAAACCACTATCATGCGCAGACAGGCTTGACACTAGCCACCATACTCACCACCACACTCTGTCTCTGCACCCCCTTTCCTTAGTTTTGGTTTCATCTCTTATCACCCATATATGTTAAAAAAGCCATGGTGACATTACACAGCCCTGCCTTACACCCACATTTATACCAGAACTTTTGCTCAACTCACTGCCCACTCTTACACATGCATTTGCTACTCTACAGAAGGCTTTCACACCATCCAGCAGTTGTCACCCTCAACACATCCCATAAAGCATTAGACTCAACTCTGTCATATGCTTTCTCCAGTTCCATAAAAGCTACATACAGCTTCTTACCTTTTGCTAAGTACTTTACCTCAGTCACTTTCACCATAAAAATCTGATCCACACGTCCCCTACCTTTCCTAAAACCCCCTACTCCTCACCAGTACTGCATTCAGTAACTTACATCACTTTATCAATCAACACTCTTGCATACACTTTCCTGGTATATTTAACAGACTTATTCCCCTATAAATGCTGCAAACATCCTTAGCACCTACTTCATTTGATAAAGGAACCATAATATCTTTCACCTGATCCTTAGGCACAACCTTCTGTTTCCATGCTAAATTACATATCAAATGTATCCACTGTCACACTTTCACCCCCATACTTCAACATTTCAGTCATAATCCTGTCCTTTCCAGTTGCCTCTCCTACTTTCAACCCCGTTATTGTCCTTTTTACTTCCCTTCTTGCATTTGTATCCTTTTCCTTCCATCCTTCATACCCATGCATGTTACAAGTGCAGCTTCATCTTCTCCCACATTCATCAGTTCTTCAAAGTACTCTCTCCATCTTCCATTCACTTCCTCCTTTTGATTCATCAACTCCCCTCCTTACTTCTCACATTACTATTTCCACTTTTACATCCACCTTTTTCCTTTTTCACCTCCTTCTGGTACAATTTCATCTTTTTCCTAAACTTTTTACTTACTTCTCTTCCAAAATCTTCATCTACTCTTTCATTGTTTTTTATCAGCTTCTTAACATTCCACTTACACACATTCTTTCCTCTTCCTTTGCTGGACTTTCACTGGTACTCTCCTTTTGAGGAGTCTATCATATGCCATTTTTTTCTCTACCACAGCATTTCTAGTCTCATCCATCCACTATGCATATCCCCTTTTATTCTTATATCTCATGACCTCGTATCCAACTACTAATTCAACAGCCTTTGTCAGTCTTTCTCTAAACATTTTAAACATCCCCATTCAATTATGACTACATTCCTACATTTATTGCACTTCCATCTAAACTTTCTGTCACTCTTCTTTCATACTCCTCCTTGCATTCTTTCTGATTCATCTTTTCTCTTGCCAACACATTTACCTCTCCATTTGTCCACAAACCATAATGCTACTTTTCCCGGATCATAACCCCTAACAAGAACAGCAAAATGGACAGAGTTTCCAAAGAATCCTCTCTCAGATCTAATATCCAGCACATCCTTTCTTTTTTTTCTTCATCCACTGCCACATAGTCAGTCAAACCCTTTTGTTCTCTTCCTTCATTTCTCATCCATGTACATTTGTGGATCATCTTTTGATGAAAAAGGATGTTTGCTAAGAATCAACCCTTCTCAACATATACACCCATGAGATAACTTCCATTCTCATTTATTCCACATTTACCAGCTATATTGCCAATTACAACTAAAATTTCTCCAGAAACGCTTCATTTCACAGGCACATGTACACATACCCTTGCATATTTTGCAGTTCCACTCTTTCCTTTCATCTATACTAATCTTGATCCATTCCATCCATGCTATGTAACACCCTCTAGTACTCTCAGTGATAGCACAATTATACATCCTTCTTTCCTTTTTTACTGATAATTTTCATTCATTCCTGTCCATACCACTCCTCCTTCCATGCCCTTCCACAGGTTGCATTCATCTTTTCCAATTTTCCTCCATATATCCTGCCCAAGGATATGGGTTTCCCCAGTCCAAAGCACATCCAAACTATAACTTTTCAATTTCTCCACGTGTTTCATCCTTTTAATGCTACCAGTCATGCCATTAACATTCAGAGCCATCACCCTCAACCAATTATCCCTTTTACTCTCTGACATAACTGGTGGACTCGAGTGTTGTTTCTTATCCTTTATTGCCTAACTCTTGACAGGTGACTGGCAAAGAGCAACTCCAGCACAGTGTTTTCCAAAGGCAGCAGGGCTCTCAGATTGTTCAAAAACTAAAACCCCAGCACACCTCAAGTGTTTAACTTAAAACAAAAATTATTTCGCCGATGGAGTTAGGCACTGCATCCCCCTTTTGTTCCACCCCTAAGAGTGTAATAACAAGGTCACCACAAGCAGGTGGGGTGAGACTTGGATACCCCAGAAAACTATAAAATATCCCCTTGAGGTTCTGAAATTCAAACTTTTCCTAATTTGCAAGCCCTTACTGCCTTTGCAGCACCTCCCAACCTTGGTTATGATACTGCCACTGCAATCTTTCTTAACATTCCCTCTGTATTTGAAGCTAAACATACATAAGTTTCTACTCCTTTGTAGATTTTAGAGGACCTTAAACCACAGTTATATTTCCTCTTTAGGTTTTGTGTCATCACTACTTTTTTAATTTCCTCAGTTACGAAATAGTAAAACTTGAGCATTACAGATCACTTATTCAGTTGATGTATCATATATATTTTCAATATCCATGCTAGTATGTGTGAAGATAAGGTCTGGTAATGATGGTGCATCATCCATCTCATCCTAGTGTGTTCAGTGATATGCTGGTATAGGAAATTTTCATGTGTACATTCAAAAAAAATGTTGTCTCCAAGACTCTGTCATCATGAGAATCTAATTTCCTACAGTCTTTCTCTTTATAATGGAAATTCCCCATAACCAAAGCTTTAGCATCCCAGAGAACTGCATATTCTACTGCTTCCTGTACCATCCTGATTGTTCCTTTCTTGTTTTCATTGGACATTTGTTTTGGACCTCTGCAGTTCTATGGAGGATTGTTCAATACCATTATGTTTTTCTTTCCTCTAGTTACTATTCCCATTATGTTTTGTCAGAATGGGCCATCCTCCACTTTTTCCAGACACTTGTGGCTATCTTTCATAAAGAGGGCAAAACCTCCCCCTCCTGTGCCTTCTCTTTTCATCCTTTTAATTGTGTAAATTGTGTACCCTTCTGGGCAGAACAGGTGAGAACTTAATCTTTAGTGAGCTTTTTTCCATAACTCAAACAATATCAGATGTATTTTCCTTATGATCCCAACTTTCCATTTCTTTGCCATTTATTACATATCCATCAGTGTTTGTGTATTCTACTTGCACTCTGACATTTCTATTACCTAGCATTCCTAATCTATCTGCTGAACTGGTAGGGGTTTGCCAATCTGTTGCATCACTTGGCATCTTTTTTTTACTCTTTTATGTGTGTGTGTGTGTGTGTGTGTGCACATGTGTAATTACCTATTTTGCTCTGCAGGGTGGGAGTTTTTCACTCATGGGGCTCCATCTCTCAAATGTTCTCTGCTTCTGAGATTTATGTATGGTGTCTGCATGGACTATGCATGTATGTGTGTTTTGTGCATATTTGTGTGTCTTTGTGGACTGTGCATACATTTTGAAGAAAGTATGCATATATATTACTCATGCACAATTGTGCATATGCCTCTGTGCATGTGTGTATTTGTAAGGACAGAAGTAATGTGATGCATTGTAATGAGAGAGAGAGTATTATGTAGCCTGCATTGAGTTTAAGTGACCCAGCTTTATTCTGAAATAGAGAAAATAATGTTGCCTGCATTTTCTTTAAGTGGCCTAGTATATGATAAATACTTTCTATGCTTGTATACACAGTGCTACTATTCTAGTGACTTTCCCTTACATATTCTGTATTCTGTCTTGTCAAGACAGAGGTAAGTGTCGCTAGTCCATATACTTTCCATGCAGAAACACTTGTAGACAATTGACAGCATTATGAAACACATGTATATGATAACCTTGGTTACATAGACAAGGTATTTGAAGAGAAGATGACTTTGGGTGTATGTGTGTGCACCTTCTGCTGATGCCCCTGTGCTTGTTGCGACAGAGGTACATCTCGGAACATCAGGCAGAGGACTACCTTCTGGTCGGCTTCACCTCTCAGAAGGCCAACCCGTTCCGTGAGAAGAGCTCCTGCACCGTCCTGTAATGTGTAAGCACCGACACTTGCTACCCAAAACTCACATACCCTTTTCGTATTTTATATACTTTGCTTTCATTCATGCTCTCATTAGTCCACCTTTTACATCCCATACTTGTATTGAAAATAATTTTGTACTAGTTTTTTGTGTGTGTTTTGTTGTTTGACTTACCTTGGGGATATGAAGCATCCATTGGCTTTTTGTGTGGAACATTATTTTTCCTCGTTAAGGGCTTTTATCGCTTGCATTTTTTTACTCCTTTAACTCTGGCACTTCTTAATATACCTGGTGCAGACCTCTAATAAGCTTATTTTTATTTGGTAGTTTATTGCTTTATCTTCATATAATGTGTGCCTTGTATGGAATGGAAATACATCATGCTTGAAAAATTTTGTTTTCAAACATCTGAAGGGGGTATACACAGGTCCCTTGCCAACCACTGGAAGACCCTGTGGTTGGCAAGGTTCGTGGCCATTTGGAGTTCAGAGGTTAGGGGCAGTTACCCTTGCGATACATACCTTAAGTCCCATAAGGTAAACTTGAAGGTTAAATATGAGCAAGGTATATTTCAAATTCAACATGCTCATGTTATAGAATGCAAAGAAATAACGTTCTAAACTGTAAGGTAATAAGATGATGGGAGTACGTCACAACTGATGCTGCGCCTCTGTACTCCTACAAAGTATCCAACCACCGATGCTGTACAAAAAGATATCTCATTGCTTGACCTAGCAACAACAACCTGGTTATAAAATCCTGTCTCTCCTTAGAAATGTTGCTGTGCTGGGATGTGCCAAAATGCAGCCCACAGCCACTTCATGCTTACCCAGTATGTGGATAAAATTTTAGATGTGCCATGGAAAGCTGTAAGTACTCGAAACTTGATGCAGTGGTTGATGAAAAGGTATACATTAGTCTAAAAGTGCATACTCAGAGCTCTAGTTTGTCAAACTATGGGACCTTTGCATTATTTAACTCTTTATGTCTTTTATCAAGAATGATTGAGGTTTTACAGCATAGGTTTTTTATGCTTGCCATTTATTACAGTTTGGACAAACGTGTGGTATTGCATCTGTACATCTTTCGTTTAACCCATTGACTACTGATATGATGAATATGGCGCAGGATGCTTCCAGTAGTTGACTGTAAGTGCGTCATACATGATCTGGAACGTCTGAAAATCCCAGGCATAGTAAATAGCATAGTAGTGAACTGGAAATAACTACTGGCACCTCACACAATGTTTTTACGTTTTTTCACCTGTAAATTTCAACTCACTTGGTCAGTAACCATCAAAATGCCATGAGAAGAGTATATTGTTTTTGCACTGCCCAGGCAGGAAAGAAAGTGTATATAGATTTGTATAGATAATGGGACACATAATATTGAGAATTGAAACATGATTGCAAAATGAGATGTGTATGTATTAGGCTGGTAGGTGAGATGCATCACATGCCTGGTAGTGTCGCAGCCTGAATGTTTTATTCACTTGATAATTTCACCAAGCATGTAAGTAGCATGTTGATATATACAGTGTCCACCAATGAAGTTGGCGTAAGGGGGCTGCGGCACAACCATCAATGAAAAACATGAAATGAAACCATGAAGATTGTGTATTCATCATCAACTTGTGGTTTACTGGTTTCCCTTTCCTCTTTATACAAACCTTGAAATGACCAGGAACTGAATCAACAAAGATCTGAAGCCATTTAGGGTCTATCTTTGCCCAGATATCATGAATATCTGCCTCTAGCTTGGTTAGCAACGAATTATCCTTGTTATGTAATGTCATTTTTCCTAAAGACCCACAGCTTTTCTTTGGATTCAGATCCAGTGAAATCCAGGGCCAGTCACTGAAAAACTCCACAACATATCCCTTTAGCCAGTTAATGACTATTTTTGCATTGTGGCAGGAAACCTAATTCTGCACGAACAGTTCAGCCTTACACTTTTAAAACGAATTTGGAAGATTATCACACAGAAGCTCTAGGTAACTATGTCTGTTCATAGTTTCATTTTTTGGCAACACCTTAAGCTCCCAACACCATAATAACTGAAACATCCCTATACCATAAGTGAAACAGGAAAATTTACAGTGCTTGCAGTGTACCTAGGGTTAAGCGGATCACAGCCTGGTCACCTGTACAGAATCCCACCATGGTCTTCTGTCACAGAGAAGGTGGACTTATCACTTCACAAGACACTTTTGGAACTTAGCTGTAACCCACTCTATATATTTCTTGTGTAAATCAACTCTTTTTCTCTTGATGCATACTGGTTGTGAGCAGTTACGTAGGCAGCTTGCAGCTGTGGTACTTAAGGTTCTCATGAAAGTGGAGCTGCACTGTCATTACTGACACATCTCTGAGCAATCTAGGTTTTTCAGTTCTTTTGCACCTAAGCATGGATTTTCTTTCACTTGATGTTTTAGAACATTCAGAGGATGTGGAGAGGTTTTCTGGCCTTCTTGGGTTGTTTCGCGTGGGTCATTGTAGCAGTGCTGCTGCTATCATTAAGTTTCTTTTCCCATCGTTATGCTGATCTCAAGCTCACACTGGCAATATTAGAAATTTCTTTAAGTGACTTATTTACCTGTAAGTGCAACTATAGAAGCAATTTTGTCACTTATAAGTTGAGTGTTTCCAACTTTAGTTGGTGGTAGTGGTACAGAAAGGGTGAAATAATAAAAATCCAGATCATAACTCCTGCATCCAGCAAAAGCAAATCTGCTGGTGAGGTGGGCTTATGTGGTATGCTAGCACATCAAGGGATGGGTGATTATTAGAGTTTATGCACCTAGCCATGAGAAGAAAGATCATGAAAGGCAAGTGTTTTTGGAGCAGCTGAGTGAGTGTGTCAGCAGTTTTGATACAAGAGACTCACTATTAGTGATGGCTAATTTAAATGCAAATATAAGTAATGCGGCAGTTGAGGGTATAATTGGTGTGCATGGGGTATTCTGTGTTATAACTGGCAATGGTGAACAGCTTGTTGAGGTGTGTTGAAAAAAGGACTGGTCTTTGGGAATACCTGGTTTAAAAAAGAGGGATATACACAAGTATACGTATGTGAGTAGGAGAGATTGTCAGCGGGCATTATTTGATTACATATTAATTGATACGCATGTAAAAGAGAGACTTTTGGATGTAAATTTAATCAGAGGGGCAGTTGGTGGGATGTCTGATAACTATCTTTTGGAGGCGAGGGTGAGGATTTGAAAAGGGTTTTGAAAAAGAGTAAACAATATTAGGGAGAAGAGAGTGGTTAGAGTACGTGAGTTTGGAAAGTAAACTTTTGTGAAGAAGTACCAGCAGAGATTGAACGTAGAATGGTAAAAAGTGAGAGTAAATGAAGCAAGGATAGTGGATGAGGAATGGGAGGTATTTCAGGAAGCAGTGATGGCATGTGCAAGACAGGCATGTGGTATGCAAAAAGTGGGAGGTGGATAGATTAGAAAGGAAGGTGAGTGGTGGGATTAAGAATTAAAGTTCCTAGTGAAAGAGAAAAGAGGCATTTGGGTGGTGCTTACAGGGAAGAAATGCAGATGATTGGGAGATGTATAAGAGAAAGCAGCAGAACGTCAAGAAGTTGCAGGGTCAAAAAATAGGGCAAATGAAAGTACTTGGGTTGAGCGAGTATCAGTAAACTTTTTAAAGAGAATAAGAAGATATTTTGGAAGGAGGTAAATAATGTGCAAGTGACAGGAGAACAAATGGGAACATTGATGGAGGCAAAAGGGAAAGTGTTAACAGATAGTGATGAAGTGAGGTTGAGATGGAGTGACTATTTTGAAGGATTATTATTAGTGATTGATGATAGAGTGGCAGATGTAGGGTGTTTTGGTCGAGGTGGTATGCACAGTGAGAGAGTCATAGAGAGTGGTTTGGTAAAGAAAGAAGATGTGGTGAAAGCTTTGCTGAATATGAAATGTGCAAGGTGGCTGGAGTGGATGGAATTGCTGTTGAATTTATAAAGAAAGGTTGTGACTGTGTTGTTGATTGGTTGGTAAGGATTTTCAGTGTATGTATGGATCATGGTGAAGTGCCTTATGATTGGCAGAATTCATGTATAGTGACATTTATAAATGCTAAGGGGATAAAGGTGAGTGTTTGAACCATAGAGGTATAAGTTAGTTGAGTATACCTGGTAAGTTGTATGGGAGGTTATCGATTTAGAGGATAAAGGCATGTACAGAGCATCAGATTGGGGAGGAGCAGTGTAGGTTTCAGAGGTGGTTGAGGATGTTTGGATCTGGTATTTGCTATGAGGAATGTGTATATAATTACTAAGGAAAACAGATGGGTTTGTATGAGGAATTTGTGTGTTTAAATATGGCTGATAGAGATGCTTTGTGGAAGGTTGATAGGCCTTTATGCTGCAGCTTCAGACAGTTTGTCTAGCCAAAGTAATAGTACAGCTTGATTCTTCAAATCATTTATTTCATTTGCAATTGCCCTGTGATCATTTTCTATGAAAGCTTTGGTGTTACCCAGGACTTTTATAAAGGTTCTTTCAGCTCAAGGATGTGCTTCTTCCTGTAACGAAATGTGAATTCCTTTGGAGGGAGAAGTTCTTTAACAAGACTGTACTCCAAGTGATACAACCTTGCCAGAAGTGACTTTTCACTCATGGTGTAACCTCTTGCAGGCAGTCTGGTAACACTGATCCATTGATATTGAGCTGTGGAGGTAGAGATAAGCCCCCAAATTTGACATACGGTAAAGTAAGATATGATGCAGATATGTACAGCTTTAGAAATGTTTGAACATTGCTTGTACTTGTTTTTGCACTTTGCTCACTGTCCAGATCAGTATGCCTTAGGGTATGTACCACATACGTGAGATCACATAGATGAGGAAAGCCTAATGATGTTTCTTGAACGTTTTTCCTCTCCTTTGTCTGTGAGTCCTGTGAGTGATGAGAGATCAAATAGATCACAGAGGTTTAGATCCCTCTAAGCTCCTATCTTTTCAGTGGTAATATGTTGGTGTTATTTATGATCAGTATTATGTAATCCCAGGATCCCTTCTATATGGGCTCCTACAGCTTCAAGGCTACACTATGATCAGTTACCGGAAAAGGGTGGATTTCTTTGGAGCAAGAAGTTTTTTAATAAGATAATATTTCAGTGATGCAGCCTCACTGAAGGTAACTTTTCACTTGTGGCATAAACATGAGAGAGGTTTATGAGAGAGTGCAAGGTACTTTGGAAAAGTCTTTGCGCCATCATGAGTTTTGATGGAAACACTAGATTGTATGTAGTGGTAATAAAGGCATACAAATGACTGCATTGTAAAGCAAGTCATAAGATTTTATGATTTGGAGAGATACTTGTAAAGATTATCTGTCGGATAAGTAGCTTGCAATCACTCTCCGAAATAATGTTAGATCTTATTGAGACACATTTTGCCCATTCTTGGGAAGTTGTTGGGTGAGAGGTTGTCTTTATTTCTTTGCACTTCATTGCAGATGTTGAACAAGTCCTTCGGTGGATGCTACAGTGCTCTGACAGGTAGTTTCTCTTCTTTATATAGTCTGTTAATTGTGCAGAGAATTTTTTTGCTGCCTTTAAGACATATATGTTATTTACCTAATGGAAGGGTGATATTTTTATATTCTGGGGGTCCACCTACCCTCCCATATAATATCCAAACTCCTGGTTTTAGACAATAGTGCCCACAAAAATTTTTATATCTTTTCATGTTGACAGTTTTAAAGATTTTCCGTTAAGTCAATGCAGAAATCATTGATATCTGAAATGAAGTAGTTCCTTGTGTGGTCACTGCTATAATTAGCCTGTAAACAATTTCTAGTCCATTAACCTGCCCCTTGTAGGTAAACGTGCTTGCTGATGAAATTAGAAAGTTGAAACTTTATCAGAATATTATCAGTTTGACTGTCACATTTTACAACATTTTTATAGTTCCATAAAGAGTATGATGTTAAAATGGCTTTAAGTCATTAAGATTGATTGTTTGAAAGGTGTACTGATTGGAAAACTTGTTACATATGAAAAATGCTTTGAAAAACATAAATAAGAAAAGAAAATCCCAATTTTAGATTTCTGAAAAAATTTTGCAAATCTTCTGGCCTAAAGGAAAATGGTTTTTTACTCAGTTAGTTAGAATGGATTGTTTGAAAGGCATACTGCTAAGAAAATTGTTATGTATGACAAATACTTTGTAGAACATAGATTAAAAGAAAAATCCCCATTAGAGATGGTCTACTGACTAAATTTTTTAAATATGATGTGGCTTGACCACTCTCTTACATGTTTATTGAGAATGGTTCTCAAGATTTTGACTAATGAAGTAGGGAGTGTCAGAATACAGGATCCTTGGACTGTCAGATTATACTTCCATATCTGTTCACGGAAATGATGAGGAAGCTAAAACCTTGGGTAGCTTTATTTAACCAAGTAGTGTGATCCTCAGAAATGGACTTGGAGGTCAGTGGATACATAAGTCAGGCAAATAATGCACTACTGTCTCTCACTTGGAGTATTACCTAATTCCCTACTGAAAGACTAGGGTATAAGTTCATTCAGATGCACATGCTGTGTTTCTTACCTAAGGACACTGAACGATGATTTAAGATGGCTAAACTCCCTTAGAACTCCATTTCTGTGCAGGTTCCTTGGGTTTTCCTGGGATGAAATTTTATCAAATTAGATTAGCATGTTGCTAAGTACTGCCCAGACCTGAGAGGTTGGCTTTAGGAGCATATCATTGAGGGATTTTAATGAAAAATTGCCTTAAGGGAAATAAGATGACAAATTAAAACATAGGTGTAGAGAGGCAATCAGATCAAACGAGTCTTACAAATACATATGAGAAGAATATTCTGTAAGAAGCCAACTTGGAGAGATCCCAAGGTTTTAGGCCAGAAGATAGATGTTGCAGCTTGCTGCCTCTGTATATGCTCTCTTTTATAAATGATGACTGTACAAGAGAAATACAAGTATTGTCAGTGTTTTTTTTTTATTTATTATACTTGATCGCTGTTTCCCGCGTCAGCGAGGTAGTGCTAGGAAACAGACGAAGAAAAAAACCCATCCCCGGCATACACACATATATACATACATGCACACATATGCACCGGACATATATATATACATATCAACATATACATATATAC
>JAYMFT010011857.1:0-16835 GCA_038088735.1 Panulirus argus
GAATATCACCAGTGGATCTCGCCTTACGGAAGCCATACTGGTGATCAGAGAGAAGATTGTGATTTTCGAGGTGTTTACGGATATGACAGTTGAGGAGGGATTCAAAGACTTTGGAAATGGTAGATGTCAAAGCAACAGGACGATAGCTGAAAGGTTTAGAACGGTTACCCTTCTTAGGGATGAGATGGACTAACACATGATTCCAAGAAGAAAGAATTCTGGATTTTATAAAGAAACGGAACAGACGAGCAAGCACAGGTGCAAATTCAGAGGCACACACTTTCAGTACACGGGAATGGATACCATTCAGAACTATAAGCTTTGCTTGTGTCAAGAGACAGAAGCGCTTTTCGGACAGTTCGAAAAGAGATTATGGGGAGGGGCATGCGATTACTGAAGGGAGCATCAGGGGGTGAAGGAATGTTTGAGTCATCCAAGGTGGAGTTTGAGGAGAAACGAAAACCAAAGAGTTTCTATGTCTTCGGCGGTAATGGCTATAGTATCGCTAAAACAGAAAAGTGAAGAAAATGAGGAACGACAGAAGTTGTTAGCGATGTCCGTAAGCTAAAAACCAGAGAGATCTATAAATAGATGAAGAGGAGAGATTATTGTACTTCCTTTGAATAGAGGAACGCTTTGCCTGACGGATAACGTACTGGTAATGGTTACGGGCATTGATAACTGCTGAATTGGAGTCAGAGGAAGGCGAGTTTTTCCAAGCCCGACATGCTTGAACCCTAACCTGAATGACTTCAGAAGTGGAACGGTTGAACGGTCGTCTTGGAGGAAGATGGGATAAAATCTTTTCCATACATGCCAAGCCTTAGTCTTGGTACAGCACCAATTCTGAACGTACACAAGCAAGCAAATACGACAAAAATCACAGGAGCAAGTCTATATTTCCATGAATAGAATCTCTGACACCCAGAGTGCTTCTCTTAGGCACGTCCCACACGGGCAAATTATGACTCCAAGAGGAGCATCAACCCACATGAAAGAGCTTTGATAATCCCTTGGGTGAATTTACCTTTGGTGGTAAACACAGGAAGGGAACCAGGCCAAGTCCTCCAGCCCAGTGAGCAGGCAGGAGGAACCAAGTCCGTCCCCTAATCCTACCTCTGCCATAGGTAATGACTGACCTAATTCTCGCTTTCTTCCCCTCCTGAGCGTACCTGATGACCCCTTGCTCTCACGATCCACATCTACCATCACCATTACACTTACACTCTGCAATCCCTCAAATGAACCAATTCCACCGGCCCTACACTCACACTCTTAAAGACACCACTTATGAACCACATCCGCCAACTCCTTACACTTACGCTCTTCGAACCTTCTCATAAAACACGTCCACCAGCCTTACACTCAAAACATTCCACGGTCCTGTCACGACCACGCCCTTCACTCTCACACTACCAGCCCTACTAGCATCTCACAGCTCCTACCCTTCACCAACGTACTTCAACCCCTCAGTGAAGTTCACAATCTTCACATCACGCCTCCTCTCCTCCCCTCCCTTTGCCTCCTCTCGCCTGCACCAGGCTCCCCATCTTGTGCATCCTTCTCCCTGCGCCTCTCGCACCTGTCCTTCGTCCCCTCTCACAACCCCCGAACTCCACCAGGCCCCTGGTCCCATCCCATCCAAGGTCCCTCCGCCCAACCCTATCCCATCCTAAGCTCCCTACCCCATCCCACCCCAAGACCCTCCCAAGCTCCCTACCCCATCCCACCCCAAGACCCTCCCAAGCCCCCTGTGAACTCTGCATCCCATCCCCCCCCCCTTCCCTCTTCATGACGTCATGGCGGAGGCATTGCGTAACTATTCCCCTCTAAACCGCCCAGGGACATTTGTCTCTCTTACTTTAATGTAACCCTGGGACACTTTAAGATGTTAGCGATGGCTGAAGAGGAGGACGACCACAACACAGACGACAACGAAGAAGAAAAAAGAAGAAGAAACCACACAGACGACGACGACGACGACGACAACGACGAGGACGAAGAAGAAGAAGAAGAAGAAGAAGAAGAAACCACACAGACGACGACGACGACAACGACGAGGACGAAGAAGAAGAAGAAGAAACCACACAGATGACGAAGAAGAAAACGAAGAAGAAGAAGAAAGAATATAAATTGCTGGAGGAGAGAAAGTGTCGAGAGTGAGGACACAAGAGCCTCCCGCCGTGTCCTCTCTCAGGAGGAGTGGCCGCGGCTTTCAGTGTCTGCCGCACTTGCAAGAGCCAAGGCCCCGTAGGGAAGCGCCTGCGGCAGGCCAGCGGTGCTGATGCTGACGACTGAAAGGCACGATGGCCTCAAAGGAGAGAAGCAGAGAGGGCTGGCAGAGCGTAGTGGTTAGGATAATGTGGTAAATGAGGGAACATCTCAGAGAGAGAGAGAGAGAGAGTGTGTGTGTGTGTGTGTGTGTGTGTGTGTGTGTGTGAGGGGCTGTGGGGAGAAAGAATGAGAGGGAGGGAGGGTAATGAAAGAGGAGAGAAAAGGGACGGAGGATAAAAGAGAAAAAAGAGGAAGGGTGGAAATCAAAAGAAGAATAGAGGAGGGAGGGGGAGGTGAAAGAGAAGGTAAGGTTGGTAAACAAGAGAGGCTTGCGGACCATTAACGTCTCCTTGAGGCGAGCCAGCCACACTTCCTGGAACTGTGAACCTCATCAAGAAATGGCAGAGGCAACACCACCTCGCTCCTGCCCGCCAGGCTAACCGTGTGCCTCGAGCACCACCACTCCTAGTACGACGCCTGAGCACCACGCTCGGTCAGCACGGCCCTCGATTACGACGCCTGAGCACCACACTCGGTACGACGCCTGAGCACCACACTTAGCACGACCCTCGATTACGACGCCTGAGCGTCACGCCCGGTACGACTCGTTCATTACAGCGGTACGAAGCATGAACACTTCTCTTAACACGACGGTACAGTGCCTGAGCACCAGGCTCGGTACGTTCCTTGATCACGACCGTCGGCACGACACTCTAAGTACGACGCTCAGTGCGGCTCTTGAGTACGAAGGGCGGCGCGATTCCTGAGCACGACGAACGGTACGACCCTTGGTCACGACGACCTGGCCTTTCAGGTCACCGTGAAAAAAAAAAATCAAGATCAGAGGTCAGGCGGCAGTGATGACCCAGAGGTCACAACAAGCGACTTCCCACGAGAGCAAGACAGTTCAACGCGACTTGGTAATCCTCCTCAAATGGTATTTCCTGCGAGGGGTATGGCTGCACAGTCCAATAATCTCCCTCCGCTCTAATTATCATAGTCGATTATCCTCCTCTGTGCACAGGAGAGTGTAATCTCATAATACTAATAACTTTCTGTATTGCGTAAGAATTTTTTTTTTTTCTGTTGCTTTTCCGAATCATTTGCATACGGCATCTGGATTAGACTATTATGTAACTCTGTTCCTAATAATTCAAAAATGAGTTTTCACCATTTGTTTTTCTTTTTATAATGTTTCCGTGTATCTGTTCGCCATAACACTAAGGCAACAACATAACTGGATGGTGGATGATAGCTGCAAGCCACGTTACCTAAGCCAACAGAGGTCATTACACTGATTACTTTCGTCGTGTCGAAGCCTTTATTAAACATTTATATACACTTCCCTGTATTTCTTTTTAGTTATGGATTATATGAGTTGCGACAGCGGATTACTCTCGCGTAATCTATTCTTACAGGCGCTCAAAATGACGCTTTTTAATCAACTCTCGACCACTTCCTCGAGAACATTTGAGCTGATAGACATAGACTGAATTACATGTGTGAATTAAAACGAAAGCAAATGAAGAGGTATGAGTACGAGTAGAGAGAGAGGGAGAGAGAGAGAGAGAACAATGGCAGTGTAAAAAAGGGGAAAAAAGGGGGACAGGAAGGAGGGGAGGCACACAGGGTCTTAAATTACTTCTTTCAGGACACCCCGGCCAGAAAGGGGGCGCTAGGGAGGCTGGCAGCTGCTGAGCCGGGATGGTGGTGGTGGGGGGGGGAAAGGGAGAGAGAGAGAGAGAGAGAGAGAGAGAGAGAGAGAGAGAGAGAGAGAGAGAGAGAGAGAGCAGCGCTGGGAAGAATAAAACCCTCCGGATTTTATGGAAATCTTTTCTTACGGCTGCAAATATTCAATGTTGATGCTTTTATGCTAAGACCTGAAAGAATAGAAATCTTTTCCCAGTTACAATAAAGAAATCCTCAGTCAAGCTCCTACCATGAAACCCTCAGTCAAGCTTATATAACGGAATCCTGGGTCAAGCTTCTACAAATTCCCATAAAGCAATCCTCAGTCAAGCTCCTACAGTAGAATTTTCACGCAAGCTTCTACCATGGAATCAATCAGTCAAGCTCCCACCACAGAACTTACAATGGAGCTCCCATTACCAGGGCTTCAGAATACAGTCAGACTTTCATCACTGATGACAGTGGGATGGAAGTTCTCAGGAATAAAACCCATTATTGCTTTAATCTCCTTCAACTTCAGTCCCAGCATGCTACAGTCTCACATATAGCTAACATTCTAAAATGTTCAGAGCTCGCTCAACTTCAGCTCTATTGTCCTGTAAAGGCAGACAATAAATTTCAGGATGATTAAGCCCAGGCAACACAATATACAATACGGATGAAGGTTACAGATTATATCATCTTATTAATCCTTTACTCCAGGTGATGTTGATTACTCGTGTGCCGCAGAACAACTCCAACCACCAGGTTTGGAGATGAGTGTCCTTGCTATTAAATTACCAATCTCTAGGTACCTGTGTTTGACATTTCTCAATTTCTGTAACATGTACTTGACTTAATGTAACTGAAAGAACACATATCACGTGCTCTCAGGCATTCTCCAAATATTTTTGTTCAACTACTCGTTACATTCTGACTAGCCATCTGACGTTATATTAGTCTGTAGGAGCCACCTTCTACTCTGGCTGTTGTGTAGTCCCGTATATTCCTGGAATCAGACGCCGTCTTGGACAGATGACATCCAAGTACATCAGCAACACTGTGGCAAGCACTGAAGAGCTCCCTCGTGCAGTGTCTGTTCCGGTATGGTGAGAGAGTGAGACCCACTTCGCTTTGCTGCTGTTCTCGGCCCACGTTTCAAGTCACTGCGGTGCCCGGAACTACTGGAGACTTTGGTAACTGAGCTCTCTGCTGAGGCCAGTGTAGAAGCAGATGATATTCCTCTGCCATCAGATTAACCAAGTCTTCTCCCCCCGAAAAAATAATCAAAGATCAATGTTTACTTTTATGGCAGATCCTGCTGCTACGAAACCTGTTGTTGATAAAGTATGCTGTTAATCAGGAGATCCTGCGTTATCTGCACTTGCCATGTGAAGCGGAGGAGAGCGTGACTCGTTAGCCACTCAAGGAGGGACATGAGCACATCTTCCCACAACTGGCCAGCTCGGCAGTCGTAACCTTGCCACTCAGGATTCATCAGCACCAGTAGAGACGGCTCTCGGCAGGAGAGAGGGAAAGCATTTCGTCCAGGTCGATGCATGTATTACTGACGAGGACCTCTCGAGCGTGTAATGATGACACATGCGGGATAACTTTGATGCAGGATCGTGAAATGAAGGATGGTGAGGAGTGATGTTACACGGGAGGTGAGGACATACTGTAAGGAGTTGATTAAGACGGTGGCGAGGCACTGAGAGTGTGAATGAGGTCAGGTGCAGAGGCAGGATGAGATGGTCTGGGCAGGTGGAGAAAACAGGAGGGAACAACTGGGGTGAAGACATACGGATGGGGTAAGGGAAATGGGGACAAAAGCAGAGATATCATGCGAGACATCAAGGGCAGCAGCAAGAGACCGTAAAGCCTGAACACTCGTTTCGCTCCATCATCTCTCATTAGATATTTAGGTGATATGGTCTTCAATATATATATAGTAACTTCTCACTACTGGTGTACCATGAGTCATGTACCGTGCGGTACACAATGGCTTCAGCGTTTTGTCTATTGCAGTTAAATGATCAACAGAATAATAGAAGAATTTTTTTCGTATCAATTCACTCCTCATAAGTTCTTGTGCTTGTAAATGTACTTGATCATTAAGTACTTGGAATTACTTAACTAGACTTCATGAATTAGGTACCTGTACTTGCAATTTACTTGTGTAAATTCTAAAACTATTTATCCTCCATTGTACTTAAGAAAAGGTATTTGACCACCAAACTTCAAGCTAGACCACTAGGCCTCCCCTGCATCACCCACCCACCCACTAGAACTCTCGTTCATCTCTCGCCCGCCCACTATATCATCCGTTCACCCACGAGACCTTCCCTATGTCACGCATCCACCCACTATATCCCCCTATATCACCCACCCATCCACTAGACCTCCTCTACTTCACCCATCCACCCACTACACCTCCCATCTGTCCCAACTCTCGCCACAGCAACACAGACAATCCTTACCCGAGGCGCCTCAAACGACATCAAAGGCCGATTAATATTCACATCATCTAACAACAATAAGATCCGCTACAGCAAACAACACGATAAAAAAAAAAGAAAACAGTGTGAGGTGCCTCTCTGGCGGGATTTCACCAGCCATGGGTATATAGCAAGGGACGGGTGTGTCCCCGTGTGTGCAGAGACGGTACCATTCCTTCACACACGGTCCACACCAGACGCAGTGACTACCCTGCAAAAGCTTCTCCCAGGATTATAAAAACAACAGGCCAAGGGCTGAACTACACTTCAGTCTGATAATACCAAAATTGTAAATCAGAAATTAACTGAAAAAAAAAGAGACTAAACAATACACGAAATATTTTTAAGTGGAAACAGAAATAAGTTACCTGCCGAAGACAGTCTTGGTCTGTGAGAAAACGGGCCCACCACCAACTACAGAAGCCAGATATTAACTAAACACAAAAGAATGATACATAACACGGGAAATATTCTCAAGAGGAGCCTGAAATAAGTGTTCTGCCTAACAATATGTCTTGTTTTTCTACGCGAAAACGGTTTTGGATATCCATACACTAAATACCATGATATTTTCTTTTCTTTGAATATAAAAAAACATCTGGATTAAAGAGCTCAGTGATGCCTGCGGAGGTAAATGAATGCTTACGTCTGGCTGTGCGCAATACGTAGCGGACGAATAGACAGATGGCGCCACTCCTCCAACTCCAGCCCACAACAACAACAGGTCTTCCATCTGACCCCTCAGGGGGAGGGGTCTGATCAAAGGCCTGACCATTCCTACCCAAGGGTTGCACCACCTCACCGAAGGGTCGTACCGTCATGCGTAAGGAAATAATATAGATAGACAGATAGATAGATTCATATAAATAAATATATACAAAACATTTTGCCGTAGAAAATACTCCCCTAGAGTATCGACGGGAGAAAAACAGAGAGAGAGGGAGAGAGGGAGAAAGACCACGAAGGGAATCCAGGGTGTCGCAAGTGTAGTAAGAACTGACCCAGTTACATAAAGGACCTCTATCAAACCAAGGTTAGCTATAGTTTAACAGGTCAGAGGGGACGATAAATTACCAGGCAACCTTGGCTCTTGGCCACAATGTGACAAGTGCTGCCAGGCCATTTGACCTTGAAGTCATGATGTCCAATGTATAATAGATTTATCTCTATCGTGCGAAGTTTCATTTCTCTCTTGGTGATGTAAAGGCAGGCCAGCGTGTGTTTGGACCACTGTTCAACCTGCAGTCAGTCTCAATTGAAGTGTTTGTTGATCAGACATTCTCAAGTCTACAGACAACCAAACATCTTTTAGTCTCCAGATGATCAGACATCCTGTGCTGTTCAGACAACCAGGCATCCCTTAGTCTCCAATATATAGACATCCTTTAGTCTCCAGATAATCAGACATCCTTCAGACTCCATTTGATTACTTGAAACAAAGTCCTTAGTCAACCATCTTACATTCTGTGGCCAACTGAACGCTTTCAGCCTGAGGGCAGTCACATCCTAAAGTCTGTTGTAAATCATATCCAATCCATGCAATATTCAGGAAAAATTCTTGATCAGCCAGTTTCCAACCCTTAGCTGAGCACTTCAGTTCCAGATTACTTACGTTCCAGCCTCTGGTCAGTCAGCAGCCAGTCACTTCAAGAATTTTTTTTTTCCCCGACGTCTCCCAGTCTGCAGCCAGCCACTATCTACAGTCAATCACAATCTGCAGCCAGCCACAGTCTGTAGCTAGCCACAGTCTACAGCCAACCAGCATGCAGAAATCCACTGTCTAGAGCCAGCAACAATTTGCAGCCAGCGACAATATGCAGCCAGCCACAGTATGTACCTAGCCACCGTCTACAGGCAGCCACAATCTGTAGCCACTCATAACTCCAGTCGGCATATTCCAACTAATATTCATTTACATGAGGAACAGATCTTGGCCTAGTACCTTCCAACCCGCGACAAGTTCTTATAGCGTAGCTCACAGCGAAAGACTAATAGTTTAAGATATTTGTGTCCTCCTATCTAAAGTCGGTCTCTTGAACCAACATTTCCCTCTGAAAACCTTCAGAGAACCTAAAGAGATATTGTGGCTCATCGTCCAACATTTGGGGGACAGTGGCATCTGTTAAGTGTAGGCGGGCAGTGACGCGCTGCCCATGTACTATATACGTAAGACGCCTTTCCATACTGTCATTACGTAATGAAAACTATCTACTGATCTATTTCATTCTGAACGGAATACAGCCTCTGACTTTCACTGACACATAATTTTCATGTCCTTTACAGACCTGTTGCGAAATGAGGCGGAATCTCTTGAATATAGCTTTTCTGTAGCAATATCTGGAACAATAACTACCTTCACACAGCAGCGTGCACATATAAACTGCTACTTAAGTCAGTGCAGAAAAGGAAAAGGAAGTATACATGTCACTAGTTAAGAGGGATCTATATATTCTGGTCGCGACACCGCAGGAAGACTGAGTCGACTCTGTTATTAAAGACAGGAAGCAAGAGGTGCTTACGTCATGCTTGCCACGCAGTTTGAGGATGAAAAAAGAAAGGCGTAGAATGATAATGAAAAAAGAATGATAATAATCATTTGAAAAAAGCTGAGAACGATAATCTAACAAAAAAGATTAATCATGAAAAACTGATAATTATTAAAGAACGGAATAATAATCTAAAAAAGCTGAGAATAAATATCTAAAAACGTTGAGAATAATAATCTAAAGAAAAGAGAGAAATAATTTCGCCGATTAATCGTATATGTTATATGTATCAAATTCCACGTCATTTCACTCTCTCCGTCCAATGGTAATAGTATCCCCTACAGACTATGAATCCTCGACTTCGTTACTTATGGTACCAAACAGAGATACACCTTACAATGTGGTTCCTATATAGGACTTAGCCTGGTCAATATTTCTATGCTGATCCAAAGTGTTTGAGAACATAACGAACATGACTGTATATATCAATGCTAATTACAACGCAGGATGAATATTGATGACCATTATATAACACCAGAAAACCCTAACCTTCCTCTCACAAGAGTTCGACTCATCGTGCAGCACTTCCTGTACAACCAGGACATAATAACACCCTCATCAACACATCCTTAATCAGTCACCTTCGGACTGAGGCTTCGTCCACGCGTCTTGCTCCTCTTCCCACACTCCCTCGGACTTCATCCTTGACCCACCGACACTAATCCTAGCCACCCCGTAACCCACCCCATTAGTCCTGACCACTTTCGCTTTCCTGCCGGTGTCTCCACCCCCCTCCACCACCACCTGGTCTTAGTAAACCCCACGTACCCGCCCCTCCACATCAATTGTTGTGAGAGATCCCCCTCCCTCCCTCCCTCACATCAACCAATAAGAAGCGCCCAGGCTTCCTTTGTACCAGGTAAAAGCCAGTCACCGTCAGTTCCTTCAACACCGGTGAAACATGGATCTTCTGAGGCACTACAAACGTAAAGCCAAGGCTGTTCGATCCGCCTTCCCCTCCATCCTTCCTCCATACGTGTCAAGCCCGTGGCGTTATTCTTGACGTACTTGTCATATTGCACCCTCGGATATGGTGAGACAGAAAAAACGGACGGTACTCCCGTAGCGTTCGGCCCCGTCTCACTCGAGTCTCGCCTCGTCCAAGGGCGGCTCCATCTCCACTGTCTGCTGGTACAATTCACCCTCACTCTGCCCCTATGACGATCGTAATTAAGGGTCGTCTCCGTGGCCTCTTCGCCAGTACTCACGTCGCCCTCATAGTTATCGTAGATCAGTCCGTCTCCAAACTGTCAGGACACTACCCGCCCGCCCGCCCTCCCGCCCGGCGCGGCGCCCTGCAACAAAACGCCAGTAACCTATCAGCTGAAGGTTAGCATTTGACCCATTTCAATGAGAACCATAAATCTGCCAAAAATCAAGTGTGTAAGTTATACTTTTATGCGACAATCAAAGGCAAGAGAAGAATGTCTACGGTGTCATGAGTCTAGGGAAAACACCGTGGCGTCTACTAGCCATTAACCAGGGAATTTAATGATGTGTTTCCCTGTCAGTAATACGATGATGAGCGTCTCGAGGGCCGCGGGTGTGCCTAACTCACATCGACATAAGCCTAGCCTTCCTTTTCGTCAAGGCTGTCAGCAGCATTAGTTCTCTAAAGAAGGGGAAAAATAAAATATGCCACGAAGCCTAATACAACTTAGCCCAGGTTGTAGTAATTAAGGAATGATCACGTTTGTTTAGGAGTGATAATGTTCTAGATAATTTAATTGAAAATAATGATGAGACAAAATTGTAACATTTCTTGATCACTGTCTAAAATCAGACAACCAGCATGGCTTCCGCCACAAAAGATTTTGACTCGCAAATTAGCTAGAATATCTTCGCTGTTATTTATGACAAGTTGGGCTTAAAAGTACCCTCGGATGCAAGATACCTTGACTTTCGACAAGCAATCGATAAAATACCACACAAAATACAGCCATGTAATTAAAAACCACATGGAACATTGGACGAACTATATATAGATTCCTGACTGACTCACCGACAAAAAGCAACGAATAGCTTTAATGGCAAAGCCTCAGTCTGACTGAACGTGACGAGTGGTGTGCCACAGAGGTTGGACCTTGGCCCCATTCTTTTCATATTATCTATTAATAATCTAGAACCGAGTCTCGTACCTAAGACCTCCAAATCTGCGGTTGATACAAAACTGTGAGGGTTGATATGTAAATGGGCAGGACAGACATACTTAACAGAAGTCTTAACAAATTATAGAGAGTGGTTAGGCAAGTGGAAGATGAAATCAAGTGTAGACAAATGGAGGTAAAATTACGTAATATGACTATTAGATAGTTGGAAACCCGCCACCTAAAGTAAATGACGTGAGGGATCTTGGAGTTGTTATTAGTGACAATTTGATGTTTACGAAACACTGTCTAGCAGCAAGTAACGAGGGGAACCGAACACAAGATATAAACACTAAGGAACATCGACTGCAAAATACCAGAAGCAATCCTGACCCTTTTTAACGTTCTAGTAAAACCACACCGTAAATATGCTGTCATTCTAGACCCTGTGAACATATTGAAGTTTACAAGTAGTTGGACAGTGCATTAAGATTTCTGTAGAAGGATTTTCCTGTCGTTCTATCCTGTTAAACTTAATGCAAGTTTGCTTTGCCAATGTATGGTCTTTCCTCCATTCCTTTTTTCCCTTACTAGTTGTTGCCGGAGGGAGTGGATGGTGGGGAGAGAGCTGTCCTAATGTTCTATTCTTATTTCACCAGCTTAGTACTTTAGATTTAAGTCCAGAGCAATTAATAATGCCATAGGACCCTCTATGGTCTGTCTTTCGCAAGTACTACTACGTCTGGACATGAAGAACTAATGTTTTGAGCCTCGATCATCAGTCACAAAACCTCGCCAATGTTGTGTAAGTTTATCTCATGACAAACTAGGTTAGGTTTTACATCATGATTTGCCTATACCGAGAACCTGAGTCATGGCTAGTGGGGCCGGCAGCACAGTCCCGGATGATCCAGGGCTTTCAGAATTTCGGTGATAAATAGAAAATGGCATTCTCCTTGTTCGAAAATGGCTAAATAGATGATTAAAAGAGATATATCACCGATTTACTGCATCATTTGTGAAGGCTATACGCCCTTTCAACCTACAGTTTTCTTGTGTTGATATATTTATATATTGCTATATCATCTATAAACGTATACTTTGAATCCTAGAACATAACAAAAAGCGTACACATCGAAATCCGGGAAGGTCGGAGTAGTGACATTCCTCGCGTCATCTACATCAACACAAAAGGTTCTCGAAACTAAAGAAATAACGTCCTTCATTCCCATTCCCGTCATCCGTCCAAGATGTGGAGGAAGGAAACTGGTTATTACGTGTCCCCTCTAAGCCGGAGGAGATTGTGGCTCCCTGCCTGCCTCACGCTGTAGGATCAGGTGGTTCCTTGGCTACCTCATATTGTGGGATGAGGTGGAGGAGACTATGGCTACCTGCCTGCCTGCCTCATACGGCAGAATCAGCAGGAGGAGACTGTGGCTCCCTGATTGCCATATCCCTTGGATAACAGGCACGCCCTCACCCCGCTCATAATAATGATCCCCCAGGGACTTTCTCTACCCAGTCTTTGCTGGTCCACACCCATCATAACCATCCCCTGGGGCACATCAAACAGCGTCAAGATATTTCATGTCCAACACAGCATTACAAAGTTGCATTACAAAGTTCATGATTGCACTCGTGTTTCCAAATGATATATACAGTAATTTCCTATATTGAAAACATTTCAGAGTTCTAACTCTTGAACATGTCGATAAGACCCTTGGGCATGATGGCCTTGGCATTTGACCTGACCTTTAAGAGTGAGGCCAAACAGTAAAAAAGAAAAGATAATCTTTTCCAAAAGAAAAGATAGTCTTTTCCAAAGAGACAGTTAACAGGATATGAGGCTGTACTTAGTCGTCATATGATCCAGTCCTCCCCCCTCCCCACCAGTATTGAAAACACACCTCCTTTATACTGATGGCAAGGCGTTTTAACCACTAGAACACGACTCTTATGTGTGACAACGCGTTCTTTGAACTATTTCTTGTGGGTCGGGTCAAAGCTCACGTCCCCGCACTTGAAGGGTTCAGTCGTCGTCCCCAAGAGGCTATGAGCTCTTTCTTACATCTGGGGGTTCAACCTGTATAACCCCCCAACTATGTTAAACTTCGTCTTCCCAGGCCCTGACGTGCACCACTTTCCTGGGCTATCTACCTCGACTAACTGTCGATGATGTTTTGACGGTAACCAAAACCCTAAAGGTTTGCACGAGGTGCGACTTGGTGTCAGAGGTTGGGAGGGAAACTACAGGACGACGGCCAAAAACATTAACGAAAAACAAAATAGCGGCTTAATTCAAACAGCAACTTTTGACTGTAGGTGACAAAAAGTGTCTGACCCGCTCATTTGACGTCCACAATCTGACACGTTCTCTTGCCAATCACTCGGCATTTTGACTGAATGGATCACCTGAAAATGTCCTTCCCTCCACCCCTCCTCCATCCCCAACATTTATCTAAGCTAGGTTAGGTTGCATTTTGGTTAGAGTAAAACAGGGGAGGATACTAACCAAACCCAACCTCACCTAACCTTGAAAAACGGGGAGAGGGGAGGGAGGGGGGGAGGGGGAAATCTCGCAAAAGTAAGAACTAAGAATATCTGTTGTGCTTTCTTTTCCAAAAAATCCCGTAATCTATCGAAGTGCTTACAAATCAGTTCATATATGACTTCGTACCGACACTCTCTTTCAGGACACAACATAAATAAGAACCCGAAGAAGATCAAATCCGTTCCAAGAAACCTCGTGTCCTCTCTAACTCGTGTGTTATATTTGCTTAAGCAAATATAAGGACTTGTCCAAGCCCGAGAGACGAACCCATGGTCCTCATACTCCACGCACCAGCAATGATAAGAGGCTTCCAACTCATCCTATATCCTTTCCAACAAGAGCACTCACAGGACGTTCATGCAAAACAAAGCACAGAGATCCAAAAGCAAGCGGCAAAATGCTGTAAAAAAACAAACATACCACGAAAATATGTAATCCTCGCAAGTGACCAACTTACATCATATCCTTAAGTATATTCTGTACATACCAAGGCAGTAAACACGTCATACACCCAAATGTCATTCAAGTACTTGCTGTCTCAAATACATCAATACTCTACCTATGCAGGAGAATAGTTGCGAAACGTCATTAATAAACGAGACATGTTGGTAAGTAGTAGCCTATAGCAAACCCATGCGCACGACGCAACGACTTTCGGCTACTATGAATTGACCATCGGCGTGAATCAAGGGCTACGGTTTTCTTGTGCGTGAATAAGATAATCGCTGTGTACATCGTATGACCCGTACAAATCCATCAGTTATACTTAGGAATGTTGGTCAGCATACCATCTAGTTGGTCGCATATTTGTCCTTGTAAGGTATGAGGACTGGGCGTATCAAGGATGACAATTTACATAACCAGTTTGGGGATATCTAAGGGTTCCAAGGATACTGTTATAGAATCCGTGGGTAGTGGTTCTCGGAGAGACCATCCATAGTTTGAACTGGCTAGGGGCGAGCCATCTGCGACATAGCCAGGTAAATGATAGCAGGTTATTTCATGCAGGGAGTTAGGGGTTGTTAATAACAAGAGAGTGTGCTTTGCAAACCTGGGAGCGGATGTGAGGTTTTTCTCTCACTCGGCACTATAACTGGGGTTCTAATACAGATAATACATGCATAAATTAGGGAAATGCAAGCTCAGTACTGATATTTGCTATCCTCGCCGATATGGGACATCCTAAGATTATTCTCATAGATTCATTCTGCACATCAAGGGAGCAAAGTAAGTACACATCGCAAACATCTAATCTTTTAAAGTCACTGTGAACTTCTAGTCTTTTCAAGTGAGTCCATAACTATTAAATATCATCTGCTTTCAAGTGGGTACAGCACCACGAAAATGAAGTCTTCCCAAGCGCGTAAAATACCGTTATTTCTGGTCTTTTCCAGAGAATACAGCACGGCGAACTTCTTGTCTTTTCAAGTGGGTACAGAGTCACCGTTCAATTTCTTCAAGTGGATATAACATCATGAGCTTTTAGTCTTTTCAAATGGATTGAGAAACACGAAATTCTAGTGTTTTCAAGTGTATAAAGCATTGCTTTGTTCTATTCTACAGAACAAAGCATAGCGAAATTTCAGTCTTTGCAAGTGTGCACAACATCGCGCATGTTCAGTTCTTTTCAAATGGGTACTGGACCGCGAATACCGAGTCTTTTCAAATAAGTACAATACCATGAGATTCTGGTCTATACGAGTGAGTACAACGCTGTCAGCATTTACCGTGTCCTTATTCCCTTCCTCCCATTCATCCACCAGTGCCACTCGACATCTTTTTACAAGTTTCTTGCTTAATTCCGTGTTATGTGACTAAGGCACAGGGGGATGATACCTTGGGGTCGCTCAGTTCTACATCTGACGTGGAGCCTACAATACCCTGAAAATGTGAAAATATTCATCTGAACGTCTTTTGACCTTTGGGCATGATGGTATGACCCCTCGGTACGATGGCCTGGGCTTTGGCCTGACTCTTAATGGTCACCACGAACTTCTAGTCTTCTCAAGCAGGTACAGAAAAGCCAGCTTCTAATCTTTTCAAATAGGTACAGCACCGCGAATTTCTAGTCTTTCAATGGGATTACAGCATCACAGACTTCTAGCCTTTTCACGTGGGTACAGCACAGTGATTTTCCATTCTTTTGAAGTGGGTACAGCACAACGAACTTCTACTTTCCAAATGGAAACCAACGCAATATTATAGTTTTTCAAGTGGGTACAACAACGCAATTTTCGAGTAGTTTCAAATGCGAACAGCAAGGCGAACGTCTGTTTTCTAGTTGATACAGAACCATGAACGTCTAGTCTTTACAGATGGCTACAATATCGTGAATAACCAGTCATTTCAGATGGACAAAGAAGCACGACCTTCTAAGCTTATCAAGTGTGTTAATACCAAGTATTTCTAGACTTCTGAAGTGGGTACAGCACCGTGAACTTCTTGTCTTTTCGAATGGGTAAAACACAAAGAGCTCTTAGTCCTTTCTGTGGGTAGAGCAACAAAAATTGTTGGTGTTTTCGAGTGGGTACTGCAGCGACAACTGGTAAATTCCAGTGGTTACATTTCCGCGAACTTTTAGCATTTTCAAGAAAGTAACATCACCGCGAACGTCTTTCTTTAAAGTAAACACGGTATTTTTAAGTGGATGCCGCACCGCGAGTGTCTAAACTTTCCAGTGATTGCAGTATCATTAATTTCTAGTTCTCTTCAAATTAGAAAAGCACAGCGAACTTCTAGGACTTTCAAGTGAGCTTATTAACTGCGAAATTTTAGTTTTTCAAATGGGTACAGCTCCACAAAAGCCCAGGCTTTTCAAGTGAGTACAGCACCGCAAACTTCCCGTCTTTTCACTTGTGTAAAACGGCGCAAACTGCTAGTCTTTTAAAGTGGGTAAAGCACCACGAACTTTTACTCTTTTCAAGTGGGAAACGTTCCACGGACTCTAACTCTTTTCAAGTGAGTTCATCAGCGCTAACCTCCGTGCCGCATAGATTATCGCGGCTGATCATGACGTATTCATGAGCCACATTGGGTCGAGTCCACATGGGTTCGAATCCTGGTTGCAGTAATCGGTCTGCAGTCAACTCAGTCGTTCATTCTCCCCAAGGGCCGGTCGATAAACTACATACCCGGCACAGGCTAATATATATATATATATATATATATATATATATATATATATATATTTTTTTTTTTTTTTTTTTTTTAT
>JAYMFT010011868.1:0-16834 GCA_038088735.1 Panulirus argus
ACTTTTCCTTTTCCATGTAACAGAAATATATGAGAAGGATAAGTTATTTCGCCATTATATTCACAGAGAGAACCAGGTCATGGACGAGCCTCGGAGGTATGATATTTTGCATATTCTTATTACTTGAGTCTGATTTCACTTTCTTTTTTGTCACTGTTTTCCTTTAACACGAGATGACCTTTGACTGGGGCACGCTTTGTCTTGCCATGATAGTCATTGCAGAAAATACATACAAACAAAACATGCATACATGATGCATATGTATATATACACACATGGATACATTCCTAGATACATGAATACATAAATGCATACTCATACATACATGAATACGATCATACACACAATATTGCATTTGCATCATGACAAAATGATCACCCACGCATACACTAGAGAGGATATGTGTATAGATACACATATGAAGTATCATACATATATATCACACAACTTTTCACACACGGTTAAAACCATCTCATTAGCATTCCTGAAAAGACTACTAATGAACCGACTGACGATATTTTCATGGACACATATGAATTCATGTATGTGCATATGTAAATGCGTATTCACATACATATTTTTTACATATGCTGAAAATTCACACACTAGCAATTTCTTATGGTGCTCGCTGACACAAAAGACCAAGTGATTACTATTCAAAAGAGAATGGCATCGTCCCTGATGTTTTATATATTCAAATCAACACTCCCTTGAAAGTCTTTCCCTACTCAGTTGTTTCTCCCTGGGCCGCGCCTCTGTTTCACTCTTAATAACAAGCTGTCCTTCGTGGAGTGAGGGCGGAGGAGGCGCGAGAAGGGAGTGGAAACTTTTTGGCCACAGATATGTCAGCAGTGGGTATGTCCAGCAGCAGCAGGAGGATGGGCAGGGAGAAGGAACGAGAGAGAAAGGAGGGAAGACAGTGAACGTATGCAAAACCTAAGAAAAAAAAGAACTGGCTTTGTCCTCGAGTTCTAGTATCAAATGAGGCTTATGTTGTTAGTGGCACAGACAATCCACCGTCAGCCTGACCTTTGACCTCTGCTGAGTATACAATACGTGAGTCTTGGTGGAAAAAATAGTATATCATTATCTTTAAAACTCCCCCGATGTATAAACCTTCTGAAGCTGACTGTAGAACTATAGTGGCTGGGTGTAGACAAAGTCCATAGCATATGTCAACAACTTGCCCCGCGCACGTCTCCCCTCCCGCACACCACCGTCCTAGGAAGACAAGGATCTCTGAATATTCAGGAGGTATTTAATCACATGCAGGACCAGAGGTCTTGGGAATCCATGTGTCACACCCAACCATCCGCCCGATGTGTCCAGCTGGCCTGGGTCATGTGTCCCAGGCGCCTCGTGTGTCCAGCTGTCCTGGCGTGCCTCCTCCTCCTCCCCGGTAACAGTCGACTGAGCCTCAAAAGATCTACCCTCGCGACCCTAAACTGCTGATCTTATCATCCCAGAATCTACGAAATGTGAGCAGAAGATTTCTAGAAGATTTTTTTATTCGATTTATTCAACCAAAAGAGAAAAATTATATAGAAACTGTAAAAGTTACTCTTAAGGTGGAAAAAAGTATATATATATATATATATATATATATATATATCGTAGCGTATGAAGACAGATTAGAAAGACGTAATTTACGTTCATCAGAAAGGTTCAGAGTTGGGGATACGTAACCAACACGAGGAGTGTAACTACCAATCAACAGGGCCGTCTGGTCGTTGGGCTGTTATGGACCTCCCTGGGGTTAAGTGCCGCCCTCTCTCGTCCGCCGTCAGTAACATGGTTGCCACTGGACCACGTGTGTGTGTGTGTGTGTGTAACTAGTTCTCTGCGTACATCTGTGTTTGGCCTCGTTTTGTGCTGTGTTAGTGCTGTGCTCTACCAAGACTCTATTTTTATATTCTGCAAAGATCAAAGCTAATTCATACAACAGAAATTCTCTGTAAAGTCTTTGAAAATAAGAGTTGGAAATGAGGAAACCTTGGTGTGGCCAGTTGCTAAGTACAGCAGTTAAACATTCTCAGTCTCTGGCGTGTTGCTATCATGACGAAAGGAAAGACAAGACATTTTCTGATACTGCACGTAATGGAGAGGATATGTGATCCGTGCGTTCGTTAGTGAATCATGCAGAGAGGAGGAGTGAGTATGAGGGAGAGAGGAGAAGGAGGTTGTAGGGGGAATTGTCGACCTTTAGATGACAGAAGGGAAAAGTTGCTGCAAATCAAAGTCAGAAAATTATGCTGTTAAAGTCATCATGTTTAACTGCCCTCTCTAATAAAGTCGTTCCGTTTAGTTATGCCAGTTTCGTTTATCAGCTCAGTCAATTCGTTGATTTCTTTATTTTCTTAGGCATTAAATGAAATGCCGAACATTATTAGGCATTTAATGATATACCTTAAAACCTGTATCCATTTAATGTGATAACTGGTATTTTTAGACTTTTAATCAAACACCTAGATTAAGAAAATGCTGGCAATACACGCACACACACACACCAAGAACCATCATCCCCGGCGACATCATCCTACAGCAGGAAATACTATTTGCACTTCTGTCGGTCTGGATCACTGGAGCGAATCCTTAACTCTTGCCATCCGCCGCTCACGTCCCGACCCCGTGTGTGCAGCCTGGGAATGACGCCTCCTTGTTGTTGGGGCTGCTGGGGGCGAGGCCGACATCCCTTAGATTGCACATTTGCTCCTGGCAAATACTTCTGGCGAGACCCAGTTGCATTTTATCCCACGGAGCACGACCCTGTCACCCCCGAGAATGACTATGCGTTCACTGAACATGACGACACGACTACACTCGAGTACGACAGTTACGACCCTTGAGAACGAGGGTACGACACTTGCGTATGATAGCCTGGTCATCATACGCAAGGGTCGTACCTTCGTGGTCAAGGGGTTACGAGCGACGTGCGGGGGAACTCACGCTTCTCGTAACACGTTCCGAGGCTCCACGGCGCCGTCCACCTCGGGCCAGACTTGATTACTCCCCAGTTGTGTAAGGTAGGTGGGTACCGCCTCGACCCAGTCCCCCTCCTGTGTCTCTCTCCCCCTTCCCACTCTCGCCAGTCATCCCTTCTCCCCTCTCCCCTGCTCTGCCGATTCATCCACATCTCTCCCCTCTTTCGCATTCCATCCACTTTCCCGCTACTCACGATTTCCGTCGATCTTTCTCACTCGCCGCAATCTTACTTCTTCCTGGGACTCGTCGCGCCCTCTCAGGCATCACCACCACTACCCCCACCTCCCGTATTCACCTCCGTCTCCTCCTGGAGACCATTCTCAGTACCTCTACTTCCCTCCCTCTTTCTCTTCCCTTAACCCCCTTGGAATCTGGTAATCCCTCCAGAGTTCTGACACCAAGGGTTAACCATTCTCCCTTCACCCTCCTCAATGAGTGTGGAACACAATCACTCACGACTCGTAGAAACAACCACGTGTTCCCCCGTGGTACATCGTTACCCGGGTTCATATTTTTCCTTTGCCTTATACTTTTCTCAGCTATTTGCTCAGCAGCTGTAATGATTCTCTTTCACTTGTCTGTCACCACGGGCTGGATTCCTGAGTGCATGGCGTACAAGTTATGCACTTGAATAGTAAAGATGTCGGTAGATTTCAATTTTCTTTGTGTTCCTTTCCATACAAACATGCCTTACGAAATAGAAGCAAATCCATCAGTAGGCGAAAACATAATTTAAAAAGATCAGAATAAACGTTCACCTCCTAATATGTATTTGGCCATAACTCGTATATTTCCAGCGTTACGGGACAAACTCTTTATGATTACTGTTATCATTATTATTATTGTTATTAGTAGTAGTAGTAGTATCACTACTACTACTACTACTGCTATTCCATCTTTGCTACTGCTAATAATAACAGAAAAGGAGAGAATAATGATGATGACTGTATTTAAACCTGTAGCATAATTAATGATATTAAGAATCTATCACAAGAAATTACCGGGAAAATGTGGGCGGTAATCAGTAAAGTGTGGTCACGTGACATCTTGTGGGAATATGACGCAAAACCTTCCCATCGTCGTCGAGTTTCACCTCCGCTGCTCTTAAAATATGCTTTTAAAGTAAGTGGGTTAGCACCCTCTTAGCTCCGACTTATCCAGTATGAGTCGCCTTCGGATACAGACACACGCACGCACGTACAAACGTACATTTCGAGAGATGGGGTCCCACGTTCGCCCCTGTCATGTCAATATAGGTAAACACATAAGAAAATACTCCCTCATACATACAGGGTCACATGCACGGACTCACAAACACACTAATACACACTTTTAACCAGAAATCACAGACATTCATACACAAACACGTGCACGATTAGACTCATACACATACACAGACACAGATATATATTTCCATATATATATATTCATGTTTACGTACACTGACATATATACAGCCATTCAAAACGTTCCCAGCATGGCGTGTACAAGTGATTGACATTTCAAGCCATTTAAACTCCAAACTTAAGACGTAATATATTCGAGCCATCAGCTGCAGGTACAAAATGATTCAGGGGGAAATGTATTTCTTTTTCAGCAATGTATCTGTCGCTCGACCCCTTGAGAGAAATAAGCTAATTCAATTTCAGCCAGAGAGGTACGAATGGTTTCTGGAGTTCCGTTTCTCTCTGTCCTGGGCCATGTCGCTACTAACATTGTTATTTGCGTGTGTTTCTTGGTTCTTTCTCTGCCAACCCTGCTAGCCACATCTGTCTCTTCTAACATTACTAGCTTGGTTCTGTGTTTGTTGACATTCGTAGACAAATTATTTGCGTATGTATCCAATCATAACCAACAATGGAGCTCATGAGAAAGTGTTACGAGGCCTGTAAAATACAGGTAATTTGGTCTCTAATTTCTCTAAATTTTTTTTGCTCTCTTACTTTCAAATATGAGAGGTTTAAAAAGGCGCATGAAGGAAGAGAGAGACAAGGATGCTACTGAAACTTTTACATTCTTGTCACCCCTTCCTTCTTTCCTCGGCACTGAATTCACGTGTAAGATATGCAAAATTCTTCCAAATATTTCATTAACCGAACGTCACATAATTTCAAATGTCGAGGATTCGACAGCACTTTTCGACACACTTGCTTTCACATAGTGTCATTACATAGTAGACACAATGGTAATACGAAATCAATCTATATGGAAATAATGAAGGGTTTTCTTGATCTGTATTTACTAATAACGGGTGGAGTAAACCTCGGAAAGTGCAATACAGCAGAAAGATAAAAGTATGAGGAGTTGATGAAATAAAATACTCGGGAACTCCCTCTCTTAAGAGCTGTTGTTAAGCCTGAGAAAACGTGAGAGATCACCAACAGGTCTGGGCTGTGAAGGAGGACATGAAACAGAGCCATCAGTGGAAGGAAACACACACGTTTAACATCACAATTCAACTCCTGAATCATGTAACAACGTTCAGCTATTTTGTCTAACGAGATAGGAATCCTCTCCTCAATGTGAGCCGTCTGGGTTTGTTTACTATGGAAGAATATATTCAGAAAATTGTTTGAAAATCTTCTTTTCTTGTCACACACACACACACACACACACAGAAACAAACACTTCAGGCGCTGCCTTCTCTCATATATCATTTTTTTTTTTTCGTTCAGGTTTTATCGAGAAACTAGTTTAACTTTTAACTTCTCTTTGCATTTCTGAAATTTCATGTCGCGTTTCCCATCGTTTGATTCTCATCATCTGTTTCAGTCGAATTTCCCCTCCCATCAGATCACACGAAGTTTGGGGAAATTATCGTCCTGAAAAACAAGTGATGTTCCCCTGTTTCCATATGCGTCCCCTCCCCCTTTACCCCCCACCCCCCGTGGGGGATGGATCGCTCGAACCCTGATTCGCCTGATTCGAAGCTCTTATTTGAATCACTTTAGTTTCAAACACGTCCCACAGACCAGCCTTAATGTACAGCAAGTGCCCAAAAACTCTCTGCGTTAATAATGATAGAATTATCGCTTTAAAGCACTTGTAAAGAACATTCTTTCTTTCGCATCTCCCTCGGTATCAAAGGATTTCTTGCACCACAAACTCTAACTTTTGAATTCTTCCATCCCAGCGGTGCCTCGCTCCTCCCCTTGATAATTCATAACCTTGACAACACTGTTTCAAGACCCGTCCTTTAATCTTGTGTTCAGGTTGGTTGGTTGGTTAGTAGGTTGGTTGATTGGTTGGTTGGTCGGAAGGTTGGATGGTTGATTGGTTAGTTGGTGGGTTGGTAGGTTGGTTTGTTGGCTGGTTGGTTGGTTGGTTGCCAGTGCTTTTGCTTTTGTCCAAAGTTGCTGGAGTTCCCGCCTCTTCATCCTAATGTAACAATGATATCGCGCATTTTGCTCTCTTTTTCCGATCTTTCTTCCATGTGCGCCCAGTGTGCAGCGTACGAGTATATCTTCAAAGCCCGATGATTAGATAGCTTGTTAATCTGCGCGTCTTTCACATGAGGAACTACGTGATAATTCCGTTACCTGTTAGTGAAGAGCTCGGGACTGCTCGGTAGCCTTTCTGTCAATGTTTATTTTTTTCTTTTTTTTGAGACTACCACAGCCTGCAGCTCTCTGTTCATTCAAGTTTTATTTGCACCCGCCAGCAATAGCATCAGAGCGTGATGGAATTCAGTTATGTGGAAAACGATCAAATACCAAGGATTTCAACACTGAGCATCTAGGTGCGTCAACTCAGTGATATTCAGTCCCAAGCTAAACCATGTCCTTATTCATACTTTGCTATTTGTCAGGGTATAATTCTCTTAGAGGAAGAGCATGATGCGATTATTGTCTTGCTCCTTCTTTGAAATCTGTTCCATAATCATCATAATTATGATACAGTTATATAATTTTCCTGTTTCATAAGTACTGTTACAGTCTCATCCACCTGGGCCAGTTTTAGATTCTGGATATTCAAGACGAAATCTCATTCAAATTGAGTCTAGATTAACTATTTTCCATTACTGAAGGACCATTACATTTCTAATTATAACAGAACTGAACCTAAGTGTAATCGCTTCCTGTCACTAAGTTATTAGGAGAAAGTGAGGGGATCAAGCAAGCTATTCGCTGAAGCGTAACTGAAATATATTGAGAGAATGGACGACCCTTTGTTGCGCTGAGCTGTGATCTATTGCCTCTACCGAAGACCTAGACGATGGAACAGGATTCAGGTCACTATGACTACCAACACCAGGAATATATTTGGAGAGCCATCTTCCTCTGAAATAGCTTCTGTGTAACAGCAATGCCAAGGGTTCTTTGTTTTCATTACAAAACAATTCAACCTCACGTCTCACAGAACGATATCCCTGGTACGTCCTCCTGTTTGCTGTTGCCCCGCTGAAGCGTTGTGAGACAAGCAAGAGATTAGCATTTATCCAGAACGGTATAACTTGACCTAACGCTTCGGTAAGTCTGGGTTACTGTTCACGTTCGGATGTGTGCAAGTAAGGCATAAATATTACGGAACTTCCAAGGCAGCTGAAATAATGACATGAAATGACTGGAAGCACGGCACTTCTTCCAGGGATGATGCAAGTACGGAGAAGACCTGCCCCTCCGCCTCCAGACCTCCTCGTCTGTTGCATCTGTGCCAAACCCAGTGGGCCTGTTAGCCAGAGCCGTTGGACCCGCTGAAGGTGTTAAGAAACCTGTCGATGTTATTTGATGTTTTTGCGAGGACATATCCAGACGGTAAGACGTCTGGGAATTTTACCAAAGTCTGGCGATTGTCCTTTTTAAGCACGGCGCAATAGACATTGGAAAAGATGCTATTTTACCCAGCCAGCCCATCGATGTCTTGGTTTTCTAACATCTGGAAGTAAAGCGTCGGGCTGCGTGAGATACGGCGCTTCCATGCCATTTACCAACCTCAGCAGCTGAATGCGGACCAGCTTCTCGTTTTGAGAAAAGAAAAGAAACAGACCTCGTTTATTCTGCACAACCTAGATGGTTGGCGACATTGACTAGTCTTTCATTCACATGGACACGTAAACACACGTACAGACAGATGAACAGACAGACAGACAGACACAGAAGGAGTAACAGAGCCCGCCATGACTGCCACCTATCATCCTTTTGTCTCTACCTCGATGAAATTTCTCTTGTCGTGTCTCAAGACGAGGACTGATGGCTTCACGCGACAGCATCTCCACGGAATTCGAACACTCCTTCAGCCATTAGCCACACCTTCGGAAATGACTGCAAAATTTAGTGACGTTGATGGACATCCTTCAGCTCCACTCGCTCTGGTTTCCTGAACAAAGCCTTAATGCTCTTAATGTAACAGGAAGGTTATCAACTTCGGTTAGGCCTTTAGGAGAAAGTGCGCATTTATGGGAGAATAAATCAAATATTTCATTGATTATCAAGTTTGCTCATATGATACAAATTATTCTTTGTGTTTCTATGAGTCATTGTGGTATAATGTGGTATGCTAACTTACCAAGTGGGTAAGAACCTTTGTTATTTTCTTTGTATGATCCAAACGAATAGAATGCGAGAAGAAATGTTTAGATAACTTTATAAAGAATCCTGTAGGATGCTTTGGTTACTGCTCACCGGTCAGAAAGTTGCATAGCAGTTTAAAGTTGTTGCCATAGATGCACTTTGCAAGCGAGTGAGCAGGAAAAACTGCAAACTCTTAATATCCCACTCGAAATAGTTTCAACTGTAACTGTAACAAGGATGTAAAGTTTTCAGAGGAGACCTCGTATACTGGCCTCACCTGCAACCCACATGTGTATGGCACTACCTCCATGTGTCCATCATGCCAGTAGAATGGACATCTGACTCCACACAGCCAATATTCACTGCAGACGGAAATGTCATGTGGTTGTCATGTGTCTGCTTTTCTCTTTACGTTCCAAAGGACACACAGTAATCATTGCCCACATTTCAGGCAACGAAAAATGAAAGATTCTGTCACCAAACCTGTCACCCTCTCCTAGACGCCATTCCTCGTAAGCCTGTATGCATTCACTTCCGTAATGCTTCTCAAAAAAGTGTGAAATGATCTCTGCTTCGTTTGCTATAATCATCTATACTCTCACAGCTGTCAAGCCTCTCTCGTCAGTCATAACTTAATAATCTGCTGCATATCCTTCTGAAATTCCTGTTCAAACACATATACATCATTTATTTATATCAAACTCTGTGCTTAAGCGTCCTGTTTCCTTCATTCTTTGCGGTTACGAAAACTTTTACATTATAATTGAACGTTGATAAGTCGTCATAAATCCCGTTTATGTAAGGGTGATGCTTGGAGCCCTTAAGGTGTTACCATGACAATGTCAACAGTTATAGAGAGGGATGATTGATCACGTGTGTTGCACATACAGGCGCAAAGCAATCATCATGTTTTCAGATGTGTTACTGGATACTCGACGTTACAGAGTCATATCTTAAGGTCCACAATGCCCGAAGAGCGTGCTAGGTCAGATCTAACTGCCTGAATATATGATAGTGATAAGATATGACGGAGGAAATTGGAATCGGATCAGCCGGGAGAGAGGCTATACATGTAGTGTTATCATGGTGTCCTATAGAGCTGATTGATGTTATTGGTAATGGTGCAGTGGATATAGATTGTAGGTTGCCTAATAATGGTAGTAGTTGTGTGTGTGTGTGTGTGTGTGTGTGTGTGTGTGTGTGTATGTGTGTGTGTGTGTGTGTGTGTGTGGTTCACTTAGATTGCAATCAGCTGGTCTCCTGCTCTCACCTAACTCGCTTGACGTATTGAATGTTCCTGCTGACCGAAGTCTATTGATTCTCTGGTGTGTTTGTGCATCTGTCTATCAGCCAATATAAAGAAATCATTGGCTTCTCGTATGGCCATGGTGTTACCTCCATAATGTCTTAATTCTTACCATCTAACGTTGCCACTAGCCAGTAACACTAGCCACTGCAACTAATCAGTGCCACTACCGCAAATTCCCATCTAAGCCATGTGTTTCCAGACCGAACCTTTGGCCGGATGCCATGAGGTAGCTCGGTGCCATTAGACCAGATATGTTGCTGGTTGCCATGGGCTGGCTGGGTGTCATTAGACCAAACCACTGACTGGATGCCACCAGATCAAACATCTGGCTGAGTGACACCAGACCAAAACTCTCGCTGGTTGACACGAGCTGGCTCTGTGCCACAACGTATGCAAATGCATTGCAGGCGAGCCGCATTAGGGAGGCAGCGAACATAAGTATAAGCTGTAAATATTAAGCAAAGGATCTGTGGGCCAGGACTTAGTGTGCGTAGATCATTCTTCCAGGAACCTGTCCTTAATGCAGTGGTCGCCATCATAGTCAATAAATTCTCCTAAAGTGAACAGATACTTTCTTTTATTCATATGGACCAATGAATACAACAAACTACCTTCTTCTCTAATACATTTCATTCATTAGTTTGTTAGTGTGTTGTGTCGCCAGACTATATAGATATCTTTTAAGTATATACATCCACACAAACACATAGACACTCACACACACACACACCCACACACACACAAACAGAAACAAGAACAAACTTTAGTGAAAGCCGTTCAGCCTCACCACCTGCTGGTTGCCTTCATCCTTTCTACACTTTTCCAGGGACGTCCTCCCCCTCCTGCTCCTCCTCCTTCTACCAGCTATTCCTTTCTTACCCCCTTGCATCCGCACCTTCAGGGCTTACTCCCAGAGTCCAGTTAAGTTCCAGCTGAGGTTTGGAAATTCTTCACACGACACCTACAGGAATACCCACGAGACATTAAGCTCCTTCACCCACGACTGGATGCTCAACTTGAACACCAACATCACTCCCTCTGAGTCACCCGGTCCGTGGCGCAAACGGGGCCAGCTGGAGCAACTCGCCCTCGCCAAGTAAAGTTTCGCCGTCCGTCATGTCTGCAGGAGTGGCATGCTGCTCGACCCTACTTCCGGGTTAGGTTACTTCAGATGTCTACTTCAGCGTCAGAGTTTATGCGAAACATTTGCTTTGTTACGCTCGGAGAGCAGTCTGATGCCAGATGCTACTGTGCAGGTTTCTGAAAGTGAAATATATCGAAGGTTTAGTTGATCTGATGTTCGGCGAGTTTAAAGATATGCTAAACTGGTCATAAACAGAGATATTTCTCTATCTAACGGAAACTGGTCTCGAGCTGATAGTGAAATTGCTTACTGTCAAAGATATTCCATGTATACGAAATAATTCAAAATTAGTATCTATGTGTTTCGTTAGAGTGCGTCTGCCTCCCAGCATCTTTAAGGCTGCAATCCCATGCACTCAGGCGATGAGAGATTTATCTTGCCTCTGCATCGCCAAGCGGGATTTTTTAGACTTTTCAACACCGTGTGATTTTGAGTCTTCAGAGTATAAAATGATATATAAATACACACACACACACACACACACACACACACACACACACACACACACACACACATATATATAAATATATATATATATATATATATATATACATATATATAATGGGGTGTTTGGGTGTGTGTATCTACGCATGTATTTGGGAACAATGTCCCCGGCAAAAAAGCCTCAAGATCTAAGCTTCCTTAGAGTGGTAAAGTTAGTCAAGCTTAATCAAGTAATTCAACTGGGAACCCCAAAGTTTGTCATTCGTAATTAGGCACTGAATGCTTGGCGAATGGAAAGTCTGCTTCCTTTACTTATACATTTTCTGGCAGGATCCACTCATATTTCTGAAGTCAGGTGATGGCTTAAGACTCAGTAATTTACATAACGTATGTCTGTATCTCCAAGCCTATTTTAATGACCTCAAAGTCCCCTGTACTCGATTGATCTTTATATCTTCTGTCGCCTTGATCCATGAGATGAACCTAGCCTTAATACTCTCACGACGCAAAACTCGCTCCCTGGGCGAGTGTCACTTGTCTGTATGGGTTAAAAAGTAATGAAATACATGGCGACTATTTCTTCAAATCGCTTTTTAAACAATTAAATATCCTTACGCTAATGTTAGAATCATATGAAGAATTCCGTCCTGGGTCTACAGCATCAATAGTCAGGGTTGAATTAACTCAACGTACGGTCTTACAGCACGAAGAATACATCGTTTAGACGGAACTACCCACATGAGTAATGAGATATTCTCTTCCCCTGAAACCCGTCTCCCAGTCCTCATAAAAGACCTGTCACCCAGTATTCTGAAACCCATCGACCGGTTCTCGTACAGTTTCATCAGGAACAATTTCTTTTTATGCTCAGATACGTAAATCTACCCTCCTGTATTTCCATTGATTTCTAATATAATTTCCAGATACTTGCTCACAAATCTAGGTTCCCGCTCGTTCACAGAGCCCACTTAACACGTGAATACCAATCTGAGAGGCAATAAGACCCAGAAAATGGAGGGTCACTGGGCCTCAGATGGGGAGAGGAAGGAAATTGTTGGTCGGGATGGAAGATAATCTGATCTCGACGCTGGGAGGGAAGCGCGGCCGCTGTGGCTGCCCGGCATTATTGGGTCTAGGAGGCTGGGTTTGTTAGCTTGGGAGCCAGTGATGTGCGAGGTCATCTGAAGAACATTCCTGAAGAACAGACGGGTTCTCTAGCAATTCACAAGACAGGCTGACAAGGAACTAGTGCTGGTATTTTTCGTACATTTCACAAGTATATTAGTTACTCTCGGTAGCCTCTGCCACGAACGACCTGAATATATTGAGCATCACCTTTATGACGTTACACCAAGCGTACAGTCCAGTACTACTAGTTCACTGTCACTTGTTCTTTGACGCTTCCTTACCCTTCGTAATCATTCTTTCCTGCTTCTCGTTTTCCCTCTATATTTTCTTCTGTGGGCTTTAGAGCAGCTTCTGGCATGTACCTTACGTTTTCAGATTCGGTGTTGGTTCTCCGTCTTCAGGCATTCTTAATACGCGAGAGTATGTAACTGTGCCTTTTGGGTGACTGTTGGAGTTAAAATGATTCTCTTAAAAAATCTGGGTCGACGACTGTTCATGTACAAATACAGATATTTGAAAGAGGAAACGTCTAAACTATGTTCTAAGAAAGATTCTACATGCTTTGCATCCTCATTTCTGAGTTGGTAAACTGTATACATGCTACACAGGTAATAGGAAATGACCGTGAAGAATACAACTTAACCTATAATTTCTTCCTTTTACAGGTACGTACGAGATCAAATCCTGCCTCTGTGGTGTCTGAGATGATAACTGATTGACGGAATACCAAGGTAATGTTGATTGAAGTTAAGTATAATGATACTTGTTTGATACATGTCGTGTGGGAAGCATAGGTTCATAATGGTAATTGTTCACATTTGCTTCTAAAACCCAAATGATTATATGACTATCCTCCCGAGAAAAGTCACGAGAACTATGAACTTGGAAGCTGAACATTGCGGAAGGACAATATTCCGACGGTCATTTAGTAGTTAAGATATTGAGCAATTGGCCAAAAGTTACACTCAGACTGTTGACTACTAGTAAATGAAGTCACAGCTTAACCGTTGACTGGCACATCAGCAGTTAAGGTCGGTCGGTTTCGTCTGACCGGACTGTTAGGAAGCTGTTACATGAGCCACCCAAACAGGCAGCCTAATAAAGCCTCTGAGACTGATAATGTTGCTTTCAGGAAACGTAAAGGTTTTCCCGCGAATAATGTGGAGCAAAACAGCATAAATGGCAATGAGGATAAACATACATTTGAAATAAGACTCCCTATAACTGGCAAGTATTTAAGTGTGACAATTGTAGCGTATAGACTTTAAATGCCCCAGCCACCGTAACAATGCTGATGCCAAAGCTAATCAAGCATCAGCTCTGCTTACACACATCGTGCACGCTAGTATCTAAAGTCCTCGCGCGCCGTTGTCCATGCATTTCCGTGCGTTCGCTTTAAAAGTCTTTCGCCCGCTGCTTAAATGCCTCCTGCGCACCGGTATTTAACTTGCTCCGTCGGTGGTTGAAATACTTCCTGTGCGCGCGTTTTTAATCCCTCGAACGACAGTTTGACTGCTTCCTCCGTGGAGGCATTTAAATCCCTAGGCGACGGTGTAACTGGAAATAATTGTTTGGGTTTTAGATACGGAAGGTGACGCTTCGCTGCCAAAGGGGCGGGGTAACTCCCTGCACCAGCGGCGTTGTGCCTGATAGCGGGAATGCAGAAAGCAAATGTCAAGCACGGCCGTCAGTCTGTATACCTAATGAGCATGTGATTATATATGATACTGTGTATATGTGTTTACACACACACACACACACGCAAAAACTCGCACATTGATATTTCCCCCCACCCCCCCTCAAGTGATGTATGCATAAGAAGAGAAATAGACAGATATCGATATGTGTAAAACTATAACTAATTCCATCAGTGGTAGGTTTTGGCTTCTCAAGGATCCAGTCATACATATGGAAAATACTGCTCAATCCTTAGCGTTTTACAGACACAGGATGCGTGAAGTTTCATTCATGTACACACTCACAATAGGCCAACTGTTCAATCTGTTCACTCCTGCACCCACTCACTGTTCATAGGCACCTTAAACGACATAGACGAAATGCGCCAGTATGTACAGGAACGCACATCATACATAATTCTGTATTATAAATAGACAATATACACAGGCCAGGTTTCTGTTCAGCACATTAATCAAAGCCAATTAACTCGTTCCTGTGAATTGCACCTGGACTGTAGACGGTGCCAGGGATCTGGGGCTTATACCACAACCCACACTGTACTATGGAAGTCGATATGAATCTACATCCCTGTATGCATATAATATGTATATATACATATAATTCTCTTTCATACACGTTCGCTTTATCCTGCTTGAGCGAAGCAGCGTCCAGAACAAATGACTTGAGTCTTGGAGGAAAGAACATCCTCAGTTGGCCCTTTCCTCTGTTCTTTCCTTTGGAACGTAATACAGGAGGGGAGGATCTCCAGCCTTCTACTCCTGCTCGTATTCATCACCTTCTACTTGGCCAGTATTCTATCTCCTTTGTCTCTAGGGATATATATATATATATATATATATATATATATATATATATATATATATATAGATGATGATGAGGGATTTATTCTCTCTCGTCAGTGCTGAGTTCCGCTCAAATACAGGAAACTCATCAGGAAAATAAATTGATATTTACTCAAATGAATCGTTTTTATTAGAGACTGTCTGTTGGATGTTGGTGGAACGGTCCACTGAACGGCTAGTTCATATTTCTGGAGCCTCCGTGGAGTGGTGGTCAAGTGAATAAGATGTTCTGGTTGCTTAATTACTTTGGTTCGAGTTCCAAGTACGTTTTCTCATGGGGCTACTGCTTACCTCCCTACGTAACCATCATTTTCCTAATACCTGCTGAACAATCTAACAGTTCACCAGCTTACCTGTTGAACCTACATACGTATTATTCGTCTTTCCTCCCTCGAACAGCGAGGCTGCATAACTCTTCCTTCTTTCATATTCCTACAATCTTTCTGCCTTCAAAGGTCTTGTCTGTAAACAGCACTGAAGCTCTGATTAATTTTGCCATTTCGGTCATTACAAAATGTCGTAAGTGTTAGTAATTTTTTGTTATCAAAAAGTTCTTTAATCCCTGAAAGCCACCGCTAGTAGTACATGGAGATTGGCTAACCACTGAACTGTAAGTCTGATAGGTAAACATCATAAGAAAAGACGACAAAGGAGAAGATTCTTTACGTGTCTGAAAGGTTCTGAAGTACGATTGTCTCTGATATATTAGTTATCGAACTCGGTAAAGTTCAAGTGAAAATATTGAAGACAGAACTTGGTAATTTGCACCCGGCCTCAGGTGGTACTAGTAACAGCCTTCTGTTACTAAACTGGGTACACTCAAACGGTGAATTGATATTCATATTATTGCATTACGAGGGCGGAGATGTGAAAACGAAAATTTTCCTATACCAATTTTAGATCACCTCTTTAATTTGGGATTTTATTCGTCGGAATGGCTTGCCAAACGCTCTCAAGTGGGATGAGGATTCCCTTCTCCAGCTTCTGTACCTCGGATCGGAATCTGAATGCTCCTCGTTGGCAAACATGAGTTTGCTATGCTACCTGCTGGGGTTTCGATAGGTCAAGCCGCTAGTCGTAGAGATAACTGGGTGTTAAAGGTGCTGACTCTTTGGTTACCTATCCACATGACCACGAGAGCTGCTCAGCCCTTGGGCACCACGGCTTATCGCTTAACCATGGCTGTGCCTTCCTTGGCTATGATGCTAGTGCAGTGCTTTGTATCAAATGTCCCATCCATATCCTTTGTCCTCACGACGAAAGAGGTTTGTCTCATTCTCATCTCTCTCATTTGCTCATGATCCTAGGAATTATTACTCATTCCTCTCTACTCTCTCCCTCATCCATTCATAACTTTACCTCTAACCTTTCCAATCTCATCGGCGCTCTCTTGCCCTGTTCTCCTCCTCCTCCTTCCCTCCTGAAAAACCCTCTCCCACCACATGACACTCCTGGGAGCCTCTTTTTTTTTTTTGCGGATGGGAGGAGCCAGGTACTCCTGGGTCCCCATCATCCAGACTTTGGAGCCAGACCTACTACCAATCATGCAATGGATCTTTTATAGGCCGATGGGAGCATATCCAGTGCACATTTATTCTCCCCTCTCCCTCCTTTTCTCCGACCCTTTGCTGGCCAAGCCTCGGTGTTTAGACTTGGGAGACTTGAAAGGAAGGTCGACTGCATAACAGGTGATGATAGAATAAGGTTGAGATTGGACGAGAAAACTCTCTCTCTCTCTCTCTCTCTCTCTCTCTCTCTCTCTCTCTCTCTGTCTCTC
>JAYMFT010011877.1:0-16834 GCA_038088735.1 Panulirus argus
GTTTTTATCAAGGGTGTAAGGCATGTGTACGAGTAGGAAAAGAAGAGAGTGACTGGTTCTCAGTGAAGGTCGGTCTGATTTTCAAAATAAAAGTCCTCGTCATTGCTAAGATCGATGTTACCGGATTTTGTATTAAGTTTTTTATGTATAAACCCAATTGTTTTAGTGAATGCTAAAGTCTTTTGGGATTACTTTTGATTTTAATTATAGTTGTCCATTGTAGTTCTGTATATCATTCTTAAACAGTATTATTATAGTAAACATGGTAATATAACGCATTTTATAATTTTTCTTGTGATGCATTGTAGTTTAATGTAGATTGTCACTGAATACATTAAACCAGTCTTAGATATTTCATAATAATTAGTTACACTTTACAACACGGATTTACGTGTAAAGTAACTTCCGCAAGTGCAACTTCAGTCATGTCCTTGTTGGTTCTATCCGATATAGTTATCCAACATTGGCATTTCACAATGTCTTTTTCATGGTAATTCATGGGATATATTTCATTAATTTACCAAATATATGTACTTACAATTTGTTTTTTTCTGGGGAATTCGACAACACCAGAGTTCTTAAACGTAAAATGGGAAAATATAAGTGGAATCACAGCTGTTTCACAGGAATCGGACATTAGAACTGGTGGAGGCAAGTGTCGATGTAAACATTGAACATGGCAGCAAGCAGCGCAGAGACATCACTTGAAAGAAATGATTTTACTCCTAGCATCAGGTATGTTCATGTTATTCAAATTAAAAATTTCATGGTTTTTTAGTAGAACCCACTGGAACATCAGAATATCAATTTCTTAATTAATATTACTGAAAACACCTCACCTGCTTGTTGCGTTTACACGCCCCATACCATTGTGTATAAGTGGTCATGGCTTTAGTTTTATTGTATTATGGAGAAAACTAGATAATTATTATGAATACTTCACTAACAGTTTATTAGGGAATTTAAGTCGTAATTCCTCTAATGATACATATGCACTCTGCACCGCCTTGTTGGTCAAATCTTTGAAAATAATCTTGCAGGTATATTGAATTTATGATAGAAATGTCATATTTATGAGGTGAACATGATTTGTATACCTAGTAATTATAATGACCATCCAGCCGACCCATAATCTCACGTTAAGGGGAGGGCTATAATAAGTTGTGTACAAATATCGCAGCCAGATTAATGTAAGGTAACTTTACCTATCCCAGGTTGTTTCATGTAGTATGGTATATTCTCTTTTTAGCGAACGTTAAAGGTTTACCACTTAGTAAAGATCAAGAAGGGTAATATTGTATTGTAGGGACATATGTTTTGGTTAAAAGATTTTGAAGCAAGCCTGTCTGTCTGTCTATTTATCTCCGACACCTGTTCCAACTGGAACTCCCTTAAAAGGGGTGGCCACGACAACAGAGTCTCCATAACTGAAGAAATCCAGTGCTGCTTCTTAGCCTTTAGTGCCTCACCCTTAACAGGCCACTGGCAGAGGGCAAGTCTTGTGCAGTGTTTGCAGAGGCTCCCAGCTAATGTTCCTAATTACTACTGCTATCTAATGCTCATACCTTCTACTTCTTCCTAGCGTTTTTACCTAATGCTCATACCTAGTAATCTACCTAATGTTTCAACCTAATGATCCTATCTAAATGTTCCTACCTACTACCTCTGTCTGCAGCTCCCACCATTTTGCCAAAAGGCAGGGCTAACGCATAGTGTTCACCACAGGAAAATCTAGAGTTACAAAGAATGAGCTGCATGAGTTAAGTGTTGTCAAGTGTCACATATGACAAGGAGAGATTTTGTGTTTGTGGATAGAATGCCAGTAATCCACTTGTTAGTGAGGCAGAAAGAAAAAGACAGCTACCAAGGTCAGAAGAGTGCAGCTTGACAACCACTAGAGTGCTGGCTCACTAAGCAGATGTCACTAACCCTCCCAATACCCAGGCGGGTAGTAATGGTAATGTACATCCCTGGTTGTTGGCTGCCTACCAACTAGAATCTACAAGTGGTACTAATGGATTCCTTTCCTTGCCTTAGAAGTGATAATTTTTCCTTTTTTACATGTTGTTCCAATTGCTCCCTAAAGGTGAATTTCCCCACAAAGTGAGCAGGGCTTTGAGGTAGAGGGTGATTATGAGCTAAAAACACATCATATCAACTGTACAGAGTGTAAGGAATAATCTATTTGGTACCATATTCGTCAAAATCCATTTTCTAGAACATGTGCAAGGCTCTTCACAAATGATAGATCTTGCGGGTGAAAGAATACGCATCCACCTGGTCGTCTATTGAGGTTCCATATTGACTTATAGGGTATATAAAGAAGCTTATGAACTGAGTAAACCTGACTAGAATCTCAAGAAAGTGTCAGATGGGTGTATGATGTCATCCAGCTTCTTTGTTTTTGCAAGCACAACTTTCCACACACCAAAAGACTGAAATAAATCATATACTGTATTTGAACTTATTGCTGGGTATGTTATACTGAGGACGCTGGTGTCTTAGTTACTTGATGGCAAAGAAACTAATATATCATGGTCCACAAATAAATGCTAAAGCTCTAAACTAGTGTATAGTAATCACAACCTTGACACACTTGATCCATCTTGAAGTGCAGCAAGTCGCATGATTGATCATAGATATTTCATAATGATTTTATGCAAAACAGAAAAAAAAAAAATGAAATAATGAAAACCAACAACAGCAAGTAATTGTCTTCCATTTTTCCCCCTTAGAAAAAAACTTCAATTTCTTTTGGATTATTTAGTCCTTTGATAATCGTCATCTATATCGAAGAACAAAGTAGCAGCAACAAAGGATGTTGATTCTGTTTGAAAGGTATCAAAATACATTTATTTATACATGTTTTTGGAAACCCTTTCTTTACCTTGTGGACATTATAATGCCTGGTGCTATCCACTGGAAATGATAAATGTGCATGCTTTTCATAATGAGGGAAGTTACTTGATATTATACTTTACATAAATCCCCACATTTGACTGCTATGTTAAAACCCTCAGTTCAGTAAGGTTTTTTTTTCATTAATGCATGATAATATTGGAACAAAAGAAAGAGCCAAGCAGGGAGTGCTCATCCCTGGGGTGTACAGTAATGTGATTGGAAATTGTCAGCTTGTGGAGTTGTTTGCAGAAAAAGGTCTGATGATTGGGAATACCTGGTTTGAAAAGAGGAACATACACAAGCATACTTAGTGAGTGGGGAAGATGGTCAGTGGACATTATTGGATTATGTACCAATTGATAGGCTTGCAAAAGAGAGACTCTTGGGTGTGAATACACGTAGAGGGGCAGCTAATAGGATGTTTGATCTTTATCTGTTGGGGGCGAGGATGAAGATTTGTGGAGATTTTTGGAAGAGGAAATGTTATGAGTTAGAAGAGTGTGGTGAAAGAAAGGGAGCTTGGAAAAGAGACTTGTATGAAGAAATACTGGGAGATATTTGAGTATAGGATGGCATAAGGTGAGAGTGAACAAAGATAATGGATTGAGTGAGGAATGGTAGATATTTAGGGAAGCAGTGTTGGCATGTGCAACAACTGCAAGATGGGCAGGTTAGAAAGGGTAGTGAGTGGCGTGATGAAAGAGTTAATTTGCTAGTGAAAGAGAAAAAGGGTTATATGGGTGGTACTTACTAGGAAGGAGTGCAAATGAATGGGAGATTTATAAGAAAAAGTGGCAGAAGGTCAAGAGGAAGGTGTAGGGGTGGAAAAAGAGGGCAAATGAGAGTTAGGGTGAATGAGTATCACTAAACTTCAGGGAGAACAAAATTTTTTGATAGTATGCAAAAAACAAGAGAACAAATGGGAACATTGATGAAGGGGGAAATGGGGAATTGGCAATAGGTAGTGATGAAATGAGAATATGAATTGAGTATTATGAAGGACTGTTGAATGTGTTTGATCCTAGGGTGGCAGATGTAGGGTGTTATACAAAGTTAGTGTCATAAGATGAAATGTGTCTAAGCAGCTAAAGTGGATGGTATTGCAGTTATACTTCTTAAGAATGAGGGTGACTATGTTGATTGGTTATTAGGATTTCCATTGTATGTATTGATTATGGTGAGGTGCATTTGGTTATTAGGATTTCCATTGTATGTATTGATTATGGTGAGGTGCCTGAGGAATGGTGGAATGCATGCATATTGCCATTGTAAAAAGGCAAAGGGGACAAAAATAAGTGTTCATACTTCAGAGGTATAAGTTTATTGAGCGTACCTTGTAAGTTTTTTGGGAGAATAATGATTGAGAGGGTGAAGGCATATACTGAGGATAGGATTAGGGGGTAACAATGTGGTTTTAGAAGTGGTAGAGGATGTGTAGGTCAGATGCTTTCCTTTTTAAGAATGGATGAGAAATACTTGGAGAAACAGAAGGATTTGTATTTGGCATTGGTGGATCTTGAGAAAGCTCATGATAGGGTGGAGTATATAGTGTGGGAGGAAAGCAGTGAGAAGTTTTTATCAAGGGTTTAAGGCATGTATATGAGTAGGAAGAAAGGAGTGTGAGTGATTCCAAGTGAAGTTTGGTTTGCAGCAGGGGTGTGTGATGTCACCATGGTTGTTTGATTTGTTTAATGTTGAGGTGATGAGGTAGGTAAACGCAAGGACCTTGGAGAGAGAGGCAAGTATGCAATCTGTAGGGGATGAGGTATCCTAGGGAGTGAGTCAGTTGTTTGCTGATGATACATCACTGGTGGCAGGTTCATGCGAGAAACTTCAGGTGTTGGTAATTAAGCTTGAAAGTTTAGAGTAAGTTTGAATAAAAGCAAGGTTATTAGGTTTAACAGGGTAAAGTGATAGGTCTGTTGGGGTGTGAGTTTGATTGGAGAAAATTTGGAGGAAGTGGAAGGTTTTAGATTACTGGGAGTGGACATGGCTGCAAATGAAACCATGGAAACAGAAGTGAGTCATGGAGTGGTTGAGGGGCTGAAGGTTCTAGGAGCATTGAAGAATGTGTGTAATGAGAGGATGTTATGTGGGAAAGTAAAAATGGGTATGTTAGATGGTATGGTAGTCCCAACAATGTTGTATTGATGTGAGGCTTAGGCTGTAGATGAGCATTTGTGGAGGAGAGTGGATGAGTTGGAAAGAAAATGTTTGAGGACAGTATGTGGCATGAGGTGGTTTGATTGAGTAAGTAATGAAAGGATAAGAGAGTGGAATGGTGAAAGAAAGAGTATAGTTGAGTAAGCTGAATAGGGTGTGTTGGAATGGTTTGGACATATGGAGAGAATGAGTGAGGAGAGGTTGACAAAGAGGAGATATGTGTTAGAAGAAGAGGCAACAAGGTAAAGGGGTAGAGCAAATTGGAGAGGGAAGGATAGAGTAGAAAACATTTTGATTGCTTGAGGCTTGAACATATAGGAGGGTGAAAGGCATACATGGAATATTGTGAATTGGAAGTATGTGGTTTACAGAGGTTTACATACTGTTAGTAGACTTAGTCAGGGTATGTGAAGTGGCTGGGGGAAACCATGGAAAGATCTGTGGTGCCTGATTGTGGATATAGGCTGTAGTTTTAGTGTATTGTACATGACAGACAGAGAATGGATGTGAGCAACTGCAGCCTTTCTTCATGTGTTCCTTGTGCTACCTAGCAAATGTGGAAAATGGCAATCAATTATGTAAGTAAAAGAAAATGAAATGATAAATTGTTTTGTAAGTGGAAGACATAGACTATTAATTTCTTATTTTTGTATCAAACCAATACTATGAGTGGAAAAAAATCCCAATGGTATGAGGTGCCTCTTTGTGGGGGCTGTGGTTTCATTGCATTGCACATGACAGAAAGAGAATGGATATGAGTAAATGCAGTCTCTTCATGTGTTCCTCTTGCTACCTGGCTAACTTGGGACACGGCGGTCAAGTATGAAAGAGAAAGGAAAAAATTATAGATAGTATTTTGAATAGAAGACTCTGGCTGTTAATTCCTTATATCAAATGGATTCTATAAGAGTGGAACAAAAATCCCAGTGGTAGAACATTTGTATCCTTGAATTGCAAAATTATCCAAGAATATTTGCAAGAAGTGCTTTGTGTGTTGGGAGAAGGGAACACGTGTATGCGCTGCAGACAAATGTCTAAGCAACTGAAGTTAAGCTTAGAAGCAAAACTAACATGTTTTTCAGATACATTGAAAAACCTGCAAAGATTTGGTTGCTAGATGGAGTTAGGTAAGGTCTTTATAGGTTTTGTCGATTTGTCCAGATGTTTCACTTTTTCACCACTACCCTTTTTTATTACTGTATGTTTTTACATCTCATCATTGTCTTTGTAAATCACTTATAAGTGTACATAGTTAATTCATATGTATATATCATTCATATGTTTGGTGTCCATAATCTATATACTTACTCTATTGAGATTCAGGGCATGGAAATTTAAAGTGTGGAATACTGTTAACAATGTTTTGTAGTGTTGGTAATTTGAGAATAAGATAAGACTTGTAGATGATAATTATTCTCGTCATAAACAATAGTAGTGAGGTCAGTTGAGTTCAGGGTGAATATGGGTTTGAAATCAACTGAATTTATGTAGTCATCTTGCACCTTTGCATAGGGGTTGACATTTACCTAAATTTTCAATGTTATGATCAAAATATACCACTATTTTGTCATTTGCCCCATCTAGCCACATGGTAAAGTGTGTATTGAAATAGTTTCGTGTGCTGGAAAGTTCTTGAGTAGTGAATGAATATAACGTAAGCACAAAACCAGAACAGTCATATTTTTCAAGTATCCTCAGACATAAAGTAATTGTTGGCTGTTAGGGTAAGTTAGGTAAATCTATCCTAGGTTCAGTTGACTTTTAGGTTTGTTTACCTATTTTTATAATCTTTGACCTCACCTTTTCCCTGAGCTTTATAGTCAACCTTACTATCCATTTTTTTATTGTTGGAGGATTAGTTGGTGTAATTTGAATTACTAATTACAGCATACAAACATTGGAAAGCATTATAAATAACATTCCACAATCTGAATCTCTGTCCCCCCTAAACTTAATAGATGCCATATATTTGGTGAAGCATAAGAGTCATGGTGCAGCTTTTACTTGAGTTCAGAATTTGAGGTTATCAGTAATGTGATTGCTTAATAATGATTGTTTGTTTTAAGAATTGTTGCCAACCTTAATGGTTATTATGTGAAAGTTGAAAGCACAGCAAAGGATGGTAGGCCTTAGAGGAGGGGCTCTCAGTTCTGGGATTGCTAAACATTTTTCTTGGAATCATCATGCTATTCAAACTCCTTCAGTGCCATTAAGACATGTCGATACTAATGCCAAAGTTGGTGTTTCGTGTGCAAATTCAGTAACCTGTTTCCTTCATTTACTATAGTTTTCTTTTTTTTATATATAAGTAATCATAGATAATCTTTTTTTATTCTTGGGTGGCATTGCAATAACCTCAGAAATATTGAATTCATTTGTCATAGAAAAAAGGTCGAGAACCATTGCCTTAGAGGATGAGGCAAAATTTAGGTTTAGGTGAATGACACTAATCAAAACTTCATGATCTTAGTTTAGTGGTTTTGCTTTCCTTGTTCACATACAGTACATTGGGAGGTAGAAATTAAGGTTGTTGTAGGCTCTGTTACGTATAGTCAAGGATACTTGAATATAACTTAGTTTTTTATTTTTGTTCATTTAACCTCATACTTCCAATGTCCTCTACATCCTGTCTTTCTTTGTAATATTAATCAAAGATATCTATATTTACTGAAAGTCAGTTCAGTTTTGAATGATTCTTCATGATTCTTAGCCCATAAAAAACTTGCTCAAAGCCAGCTTTTTTTTTTTTTTTTCCCCCCAATTGCAAACACTCGCATGATTTTTTTTTATTTATATAAAGTAGAGATGAAGACAAGGGCCATGTTATTGAAACTAAAGGAAAGAATAAGAGACTTTTACAGCTTCTGCATCTGTTGTTCATTGTAATACAGGTTGAGCATCCCTAATCCAAAACTCCGAAATGTTCCAAAATAAAATTTTTGAGCAGCAATATGATGTTACAAGTGGAAAATTCCACACCTAAACATTATTTTTCCTTGTATTAATGGTATTTCATACCTTTCTATTGTTAAGTACTTATGTGTGAATAATTGTATGAAAATGATTGCTTATCAGTAGCATATAGATTCAGTCAGGAATGAAGGTGATACCAAACAACCACAGATAGTCCATGAGGGCGGCTGAGGTTTTAACACCTTAGCTTTCTGATGGTTCAGTGTTACACAAACTTTATTTCATGCACAAAATATAAATGTTGTATAAACTACCTTCAGGCTATGTGTATAAGGTGTATATGAAAACATAGATGGCTTTTGTGTTTAGACATGAGTCCCATCCCCAAGAGCAGCACAGGGAATGAAAACTGCAGCTGAGTTCGTATTCTTAAGTCTGGCTTGCATTCCTGTGTAGCGACCAGACATATTGCTGGTATTGTTGTAGGACTGCGCTCTGCAGTCTTCAAAATTAATACATTCTTTTTCTAAAAATTCTAGCAGAGCTGTAGCCAGTTCTTCAGCCTAGTGAGAGGCAGTCTGCAGGAAAGTTAAAAACCTTTCTTCTGGCTTCCCAGAAAAAACAATCACACAGTGACTGTTAGCTGGTCAACATGAGTCAGGTCTGGTGTTGAATCTACAGAAACTGAGAAGTGCTTAGCAGTTTTAAGTTCTGCCACAAAATAATTCTTAACATATTTTGCCATCAGCAGAACAATATCTTTGTAGTTGGTTGGTGGTAAGCATGACTGCTTACCACTTCCAGGATTGCCAAATTATTTATGGCGACTCATCAGCAATGGATCATATTGTGCAGTAAGTTCCATGATTCTCATTATGCTTTGATCCTATTATTTCTTCACTACCCCTTAAATGCCGGACCTCTCTCAGATAGAAAGATTGTCACGGCCACAACACGGAGCAATACCTCACTCCACTGTTATTTGTTTTCCTGCACTTGTTTTTCCAACTCCCTGTCAACATGAGAAGATTCCCTACATTGAAGATTGAACTTCAGCACAAAACCTCTGTGGCCTTGGCTTTGTTCATGAGTTTTTTTTTTTTTTTTTTTTAAAGTCATGAAAGCCATCCTCGCTGGAAAACCTGTCATGTTGGCTGGACATCAAAGTACAGGAGCCGCTTTCTCAAGTGCAGCTTACCATTGTCACGACTAGTGTAAAACATGGAATTCTTAGAATAATGACAATGCCCATTCAATTTGCCTCGACCTTGACCTGATTGATAATGTAGTCGAGATTCTGGGTAGGAGTCAGTCATTTTTGTTTTGACATATCATGGATATTTTTGACCAAAAGGACACATGCTTTTCTCTGACAATAAACCACGTGGCTGGGTCTGGATCACATGATGGTGCTTCGCTGTTCATGTCTGAAGTATCTGTAGGATGTGATGATCCATCATCTTCAATATCTTGATGTAATATGTTACTCTCATTTTGCTGCAGTTGTACTTGGGAGTATGGGTATTTCCTCAGAAGGGATATCTGGTATTGGGTCTTCATCATTAGTTTCTATGTTTTCGAATTTTGTACCAGAGGAAAATTATGTAAGGCATGGTTTCTTTGCCGAGACAGTAGCAACTATTTCACTCTTTTCTTTGGAAGCCTTTCTCTTGTGAGCCCCAGATAGCTGAATTTTCTGTAGCATACTGGGTCTTCTCTGTGTACCTGTAATCTGAAAAGAAGCAAAAAGAAGAAATTAGATGAAAGAATAAAAGAAACTAGTTTAACGAAGAACTTAGAGCGTAAGAATATTTATTTTTAATAAATTTTTTTAAAATTCAGCCTTTTTGATCATCACATCTGGAAATGCTTTTTATAATTGAAGTCAGACGTTTTGCGACAGATGTCACGAACTAAGACTGTGCTAAGAATTGAAAAAGATAGTAAGCAACCACATTCCAACAACTCTCTGGCAGCCTGCGATCTTTTACTGATCACAAAAAGTGCTGTCATGCAGATACCAACGTATCCCTATGCTTTTATGAAGATGATAATGCTTCTTGTCATAGTGACGGTCTGCGGCCATCCCAAACAACGCTGAAACCCCCAATAAAAATGACATTTTTTAAATTTGTGCACCTTATTGGATTCCAGAAAAATTATGAAAACATTTATGGAAACATATCAAGATATCTACAGGTGTCAAGAATGTTCTTGCCAAATTTTATGCTTATACAAGCTATGGAATATGCTTTACTGATAGCTGTCAAGCATGCAACACTGCTGTTCACAAACCACAAAATGCGGCTGCTGGTCAAAGCAAATCTCTTGCAGGTGGCTGTCTGAGCAAGGCAGCAAGGGTGACTCATCCTTGCCAGTTGAAAGGCAGAGCAGATCTTCATCTCTTTTATTTATTACTCAGAGCAACATGAACAAAACACCTTGAAGTCAGCCAGTATGAACAAATTTTGCCACAGCACAGCAAAACATTACGTGATGCTAGCGAACAAACATTTTGCAGTTGGGGGAGTAACATGTCATGAGTCAGTCCCGTGGGTCAAACACTGTTTCCACATTTCGACAAATCTTTTCCCTTTTTCAGTAGTAAACAAGGTTGCTTAAACTTTGCTTCACCTTAATTATGTCTTTGGGACATCCTACTTTGATGGAACAGTTGGCCAAAGTTCAGTCAAGATCCTGGCTCAATAAGCAAATTTTTTAATTACTGTATTTTTGTATAGAGAGGCCCCTCTCTCTCAGGGGGGCCTGGGCAGTTGCCCTTTTTTCCCCCTTATAGATCCGGCACTGCTCATAACAGTAAAAGGGAATGCTGGCCTGATTTACCCTATCTAAATCAGCACATCAGGGATGAACCAAACCACTTACCTAGGGTGTTTTGAACTACCTTCTTAGGGCCTAATGATAAGTGAATATTATATTAACATTTTTATATTGCTTCTTTTCATAATCTTAAGTTATTTGCATTAGTTTTTTCTTTTGTTTGAGACTGATTTTTTTTTTTTTTTTTTTTTTAAGTGAATCATCAAAGCTAGCGATTTTCATAATACCTTGCACATTCATACAAAAAAGATTCTAGAAGATAAGGACAATATCAAAACAGCTGTACTTGCTGTGAAAGAAAATAACTTATTTAAGTAGGCTGCACAAACATTTCTTGACACAACTCATTTTAAGGTATTTTGAAGCTAGGATGTTTGAATATGTGTGTACGTAACCAGGAAAAAAAGAAGGGCGAGATAAGTTTTATGTTTGAGGAGATGATCATGGATATTTTAGCTCTGAATAAAATAAGGCTAAAGGGAAAGGGGTATGAATGAATTGGAAATGTCTTAGGGGTATAGTCAGAGATTATGATTGGGGTAAGAGCTAAGGAAGGGTAGCACTTTTGCTGAAGAAGTTGTGGGAATGTGTAGGTGTAATAGGTGAGCCCCAGGCTGATGTGGATAAAAATGAAATAGATTATGAGAGGTGGATGATTATTAGTGCTTTAGCACCTGAAAATGAGCAGAGTAAGGAAGAGAGGTAAGTGTTTTGGGAAGAGCTGAGTGAGTGTGTTAGCAAAATTGATGTGAGGAGGCAAGTATGATGTGAGGAGTCAAGTATTAGTAATGGGTGATTTAACTGTGGGAGTGGGTAATGTGGCACTTGAGGGTATGATTGTTGAGCCATGCGGCACCAAGTGATTTGAATGAAAATTGTGAACAGTTTGTAGAGTTATGTACAGAAAAAGAACTGTTTTTTTGGGAAATCCTGGTTTAAAGAGAGGACATGCATACAAATAAGTGGATGAGTTGGGTAGATGGTAAGTGGGTATTATTGGATTATGTACTAATTGATAAGCATTCAAAAGAGAGGCTCTTGAATATGAATGTGCTGAGGCGGACAGCTGGTAGGTTCTGATTATTATATGGTGGTGGCAAGGGTTAAGGTTTGTGGAGGGTTTAGGTGAAGGGGAGGTGATATGGGTGGGAAGAGGGCAGTGAAAGTGAGCGAGCTTGGAAAAGAGGTTTGTGTAAAGAGATACCAGGAAAGATGGAGGGAAGAATGGTAAAAGGCAAGAATAAATGAAGTTAGGGAAGTGGTTGAAGAATGGGAAGTATTTAGGGAAGCAGGGCTTACATGTACTAGAGAAGTGTGAGGTATGTTTGAAATTGTAGGCAGTGGTAGGAAGAGGAAATTAAGTTGATAGTGAAAGGAAAGAGAAAGAAAGATATATAAGCATTACCTATTGGAAAGTGCGAGTGATTGGGAGATGTACAGGAGATAGTGACTGAAGGTAAAGATGAAGGTGCAAGGAGTAAAAAAGAGGACAAATGAGAGCTAGGATGAATGGCTGTTTGAAAACTTATGGGAGAATAAGAGAAATTTTTGAAAAGATATAGTTTGTGAAAAACAAGAAAACAAATGGAATCATCAGTTTAGAGGTCAAATGGGGAGGTAGTAACATGGAGAAATTAAATGAAAAGGAGGTGGAGTAAATATAATGATTATTGAATGTGTTCAGTGATAGGGTATCATATGGGGGTGTTTTGAACATGGAGGTATGTGATGTAAGAGTGTCATAATATGTGGGGTCATTTGTGTTAGGGGCAAATGGGAAAGTGATAACAGGGATAAATGAGGTGAAGATAAGGTGATGCAAGTATTTTGAAAGATTTTTGAATGCTTTTGATGATAGGGTGGCAGATGTGGAATTTTTTGAATGTGGAAGTATGTGAAGTAAGAGATTCATATCAATTGATATGGTAAGAAGCTTGTGCAAACCCATGGTGAAAGCCTTGTGCAAGATGAAGTGTGGCAAAGAAGCTGGAGTGGAAGGGATTGCGGTTGAATTTCTTAAGAAAGGGGATGATTGTGTTGTTGATTGGTTAATTAGGATTTTCAGTCTCTCTCTGTGGCATGGTATGGTGCCTGAGGATTAGCAGAATGCCTATATTGTTCCATAGTGTAAAGGCAAGGGGAATAAAGTGATGAATGTGGGAGATGAGGCAGCTGTTGTTACATGCATAGGTCTAGAGGATGGAAGGAAAAGGATACAAGTGCAGGGGCCTGTTGTAAGAGGGGAGGTAAAAAGGGTAATGATGAGGTTGAAAGTAGGAAAGACATCTAGAATGGTTGGGATTACAGCTGAAATGTTGAAGTACAGAGGAGAAAGAGTGATAAGAGTGGATATATTTGATATGTAATTTAGCATGGAAGCAGGAGGTTGTGCCTGGGAATGGGTGATTGCTATCTATCTATGTCTCTCTCACCTGTTCCAATTGGAATTCTGTCAAAGGGGTGGCCACAGCAACATAGTCTCCATAACTAAAGAACTCTAGTGTCGCTTAGCCTTTAGTGCCTCACTCTTAACAGGCCACTGGCAGGGGCAACTCTAGCACAGTGTTTTCAAAGGCTCCTACCTAATGTTCCTAATGACTACTTCTATCTAATGGTCCTACCAGCTACTTCTACATTATGCTCCTGCCTAATTATTCCTACCTCCTACTTCTATCTACTGCTCCTACCATTTTGCCAGAAGGCAGGGCTAGCACATAGTGCTCACCGCAGGAAAATCTAAAGTTACGAAGAATGAGCTGTGTGAGTTAGGTGTTGTCAAGTGTTACATATGACAAAGAGAGATTTTGTTTTGTGGACAGAATGCCAGTAGTCCACATGTTAGTGAGGTAGAAAGAAAAGACTTGCTAACTGGGTCAGAGGAGTGTATCTTGACAACTGCTAAAGTGCTGGCTCACTAAGCAGATGTCACTAACCTTCCTTCCTGATACCCAGGCAAGTAGTACTGGTAATGTACTTCTCTGGTTGTTGGCTGCCTACCATCTACTATCTACATGTGATTGTGAGCCATTATGGTTCCTTCTTTCAAAGGCAAAGGTGTTAAGGATGTATGTAGCAATTATAGGTAATGAGTCTATTAAGTACACCAAGAAAAGTGTCTGCAAGAGTGTTTAATGATAGTGATGGAAGTGTCTGAATGTAGAATAAGTAAAAAGCAAGGAATTTTAGAAAAGATGTGGAATGTTTGGATCAGATTTTTTCAGTGAGAATGACTGTGGAAAATTATCATTAAAAAGTTAAGAAGTTGTATGCAGATTTTAAGGATCTGGAGAAAGCATATGATGAGTGGAATGCTTTATGAGATGTGTTAAGGATATTTGTGGTAGGGTACCACTGTTTGATGGTGTGAAAGCCTTCTGTAGAGAAGCAAATGCATGTGTGAGTGGATGGAGAGTTGAGTGTAATTTTCAGTATACATGTGGGTGTGAGATAGGGCTCTGTGATGTCACTGTGGGTTTTTGATATATATATGGATGGGATGATATAGGGGATGAAAGCGAAACTCAGGAAAAGGGTGCAGAGATGGAGTTTGGTGGTGAGGTGTGCCTAGTGGATGATACTGTTGTTGGCTGAGAGTGAAGAGGAGTTGTAGAGGGTTGTAAGTGGCGTTTTATGATGTGTTGTTTAAATATCAATTGAAGGTAAGCATGAGTAAAGGTAAAGTTTGAAAGGAAACAGAGTGAAAGTATAGATTTTGCAAAGCCCTTTAGATTGAGAGAAGAAAGTGTACTAAACTTTGTTATAGATATGGGGAAAAATGACTGGAAAAGGTGAGGGAATTCAAGTATTTAGTAGCTATCTTAGTATCCTTGGTTTGGTAACATGGAAGGAGAGATAAGGGAGAGAGCAATATATGGTATAGGAGTCATTGGGTCCCTTAATAGAATAATGAAGGATAGAAGTGTAAGTATGGAAGTGAAGAAAGGTTTAAGGGATAGCATAATCCTCCTGACCCAGACCTGTGCAGGTGAAACATGCATATGGACTGAGTCACAGAGATAGAGGATCTGGTCTGTGGAAGTTAGCGATATGAGAGGAACATGTAATATGACTTGATGGGATGTATCTTGTCTCAGCACAACATCCTGAGTAAACTCATACCTGGGTAGGATATATCAGTCAGATAAATGAAATCTGGTTATAGATGATTGCCTTCAAGACTCGGTTTCTACCCGTCAGTATCAAAAATTCTTCACAAATTTCCTCTCTCCTTTGATGGTTCTCTAATTCCACATCTTGACTCTCTGAACATACTTGATATTACTGTAACATACATTCTTTGCTTCTGAATGGTTGCTCCATTTATACAAAGGATTGATCTGTCATTGTATGGAGTACTGCTCTCTCATCTGGGGTGGTACTAGCTCTGCTTCCTAATATGACAAGAATTGAGTCAGAAGCTGGCTGACTTATAAACTCTCCTAGGCTAAATTCAAAACTTGACCCTCTTGCCTTGCACTGCAGTGTTGGTTCACTTTCCCATTTCTATAGGTATTACTTGGATTTTTGCTCCTGAAAGCTGGCTGCTTGTGTGCCCCTACCACTAGCTATACCATGCAATATTTGTCAAATTACTTCATCACATGATTACTGTGTGGCTGGTGGCAACTCAAGGGAAGCTGTTTTGATAACTGTTTCTTTCTCTAAACCTCAAAACTTTGGAACTCTGCCTTCTCGTGTCTTTCCGTGTAACTAAGACCTGGCATACTTTGAAAGGTAGGTTTTCCTCTCCCTCCAAAATTTGTAAATATTTTCCCTTGTGTCTTCTTTCTCTTTCATAATCCTATTTATATTTGAATTAAGACCCATCCTTGATGTGGGCTTTTGTCCATGACTGGAGCTGCCAACTTAAAAAAATTCCATGGGAAAAAGGAGTGCAGTTTCTTTTAGCAACTTCTGATTGTGAAGAATTCCATCATTTGCTTGCTCATGGCTGTATCACAGCTTTGAAGGTGCAGACACCCAGTAGAAGTGGTCATGGGAATATTAGATTCATTATAGGAACATATTTATTTGTGTGTGTTTTATGAAATTCAGACTTATAAAGAAGTAAATGTCAGTTACTCTGTCTTATGATGTATAGAAATGCACATTATTATTAAAGAAGAATAAGATAGTTTCTAGAAAATAGTTTGAAAATATTGTTTGTTGTTTTTGCTTGGGTATTGTTGACTATCTGTCTATCTGTATCCCTGATGCCCATTCCCTCCGGGAACTCCCATCAAGGGCTGGCCATGGCAAAAGATTCTCCACTTATATCCCTGTCCTTACATGCCTCCCCTGCTTACACCATTCCACCCATTCCTCCTCTGCTTCTCTCTCTCTCTCCATCCTATTTGCCCATGTCATAGGTGGTCTTTCACACACACCAAACCATTTAATTGTTCTATTATACACTCTCCTTGTAAACTCCCACTCTTTCATTTTTTCTACATGCCCAATCCACCTCAAAGTATTTCATTTCACCCATTCTACCGCTCCACAATTCACTCCCTTTGCATTCCTTGCCATACCACATCTCTCATACACTCTTTGTGGGATGTGTTAAGGATGTATGGTATCGGGGGACAACTTTTGGATAGTGTAAAAGCCTTTTATAGAGAAGCAAATGCATGTGTAAGAGTGGATGGAGAGCTGAGTGGAAGTTTTGGGATACATGTAGGCGTGAGGCAGGGTTGTGTGATCTCACCATGGTTTTTTATGTACATATGGATGGAGTGATAAGAGAGATGAATGCAAAACTAGGGAAAAAGGGTGCAGAGATGGAGTGTGGCGGTGAGATATAATGGCTAGTGGCAAGCCTGTTTGTGGATGATACTGTGTTGTGTGTGGAGAGTGAAGAGAAATTTCAGAAGGTTGTATAAGTGTGTTTTATGATGTGTGTAAGCAGGGGAAATTGAAGGTTTTTTATATTTTATTACACTTGATTGCTGTTTCCTGTGTCAGCGAGGTAGCGCCAGGAAACAGACGAAGAAAGACCCATCCCCCCACATACACA
>JAYMFT010011888.1:0-16834 GCA_038088735.1 Panulirus argus
GGCCTGTGCTATATGCCATATTGACTATCAACCTCAGTGGGTGCCCGTTGGTACGGAAGGGCTGGAGATTGGTGTATATCCACGGCGCCAGGTGGTTGTGAGATAACTACCCATCCTTAGCTGGACGGCAAGACCACCGCCGCTGGTGCAGCTAAGTGCATGGTATTACAACTCTGTATGGGGTAGTTGGTAGTGTGAGCCGAGCGTGGAAAGGCCAGATAGGTGCCGTGTTGGGAGAAAATCCAGGCAGTGCTTTGATAAGTACAAGTTGTTAGTACTGACCCATTAACTGTATGTAAATGTCTTCTGTGAGCAGTTGTGGTAAAGTGTTTCTATATGGAGCTAATTTCTTTATTTCATGTAAGTATCTTCTGTGAGCAGTTAAGTGTTTTTGGAGAAATTTCTTACTGTAGTATTGGCAATGGCTGTGAATTAAAGTTTTGTAAACCCTCACTATTGTTTGTACACCCCAGCAGGAGATTCTCTGTACTGAGTGCTAAAGGTGCGCCCCTAAGCAATACCTGTTGGCCCACTTGCAAAGGCTCTGCTCTAACCTGCTCCCGCCTTTTCCTCCGATTCACCTCACTATATTGCCGCATGTTCCCCGAAGCAGCTTTCCAAGCAGCCTGCTGTTTCTTCTGGAGCTCCCTCACCCACTGTTGGTCTGGGACAGTAGTTTCGTCTGTATCCACCGTGAACCTATCTAAGGGCAATTGAAGCTCCACTCCAGACACCAGATAGTGGGTTGAAAACCCTGTCAAAACATGTGGAGTACTGTTGTAAACAGCCGTCAGACTGGACAAGTACCTTGACCAATGCTCCCTCTGTTCCCTACCGAAGGAAGCCAACATCCCATGCAAAGTCCGGTTCAAGCGTTCGCAAACACCATTCCCTTGTGGGTGTGATGGAGTCTTTCGAGATTTCTTAACCCGATAATACGTGCAGAGCTTCTCCACCAGCTGCTCTCCAAAATTCCGACCCCGATCACTATGGATCCTATCTGGGCAACTGAACCTATCAAATATCTCTTCTACCAATATCTTTGCCACTGTGCATGCCTTCTGATTCTTGGTTGGAAAAGCTAAGGCAAATTTGTTAAACACATCAGTCACCACTAACACATTCTCCTTCCCATCTCTAGCCGGTTCTATCGCTGTGAAATATACAGCCAACACTTCCCAAAGCTTCCCAGCTCCTACCGTCCCCAGCCTAGTCTTTGCACCGGGACCCTCCTCTTTTGCCACTGCACACGTCTTACAACTAGCCACATACTTTCTGATGTCCTCATGCAATCTCGGCCATGCAAACCTCTTCGTCACCAACGCTGTGGTCCTAGCGACCCCCTGATGGTCCCATTCATCGTGGGCTCCTCGTGTCATCATCTTCCTCTGATCCACTGGCAACACCCACACTCCACGTCCTCCGTTCACTCTGCTCTCGTCTCCAGTAAACTGCCCCGTCCCTCATGATCAACAGTCGTCTCACCCACCTCCCCCACAGCTGTCTAGATTCATCTGTCTGCAGCAGCTCTTTTATTCTGACGATGCAGTTTCCCAGTCATTTGCATCCCAATACTGGACACGACTTCTGTGCATCCTTCATCTCATCCGCGCCCACTCTGCCCCACACCTTGGTTACCTTCCGCTGGGACCTAAGTTCTACATCTGTCTTGCCCACATTGGCTTCGGCCACCCAGCCTTCCCTTCTCGCTACCCTGGTATAACTAGGAAAGATATACAAATGCCCTCTGGCACCCAATAGCCATCTGTCTCTTGTAATGGTTCCACCATGACGCTCTCACTATCTACCTCTTGTAAACTCTGCACAAACACTTGCAGCACCCTCCCTGTGCCTGCTAGAATCACCAAATCTTCTGCTGCACAGTAGCCCACCCTAATGGTCGATGCATACTTTTCAACCTGGCTTCTACGTCGCGAACACATCTACGCCACTTCTCACGCAACTCTGGCTGCCAGCTTCCCACAGAGAGCTTCGCCAGCCCTGCACCAACTCTGCCAGCACATTCATGCCCAGCAGTACTGACGACCGAGTTCCTTGAACCACACCCCTTGTCCCAGCTGCTCGCTTCACAAACAAGCCAGAGTCCCTGATCACCTTTCCCTCCACTTCCAAGTCCACCTGCACATATCGCAAACAAAGAATTCCCTTTTCGTTTGCATCTGTAATCTGAAGATCCAGCCCCCGCACCACCACTTGTTTGGGTAAAAGATGCCAGGTATACCACTCCTCCGTCACCAAAATGACCTCTGCTCCTGAATCAGCCATTGCTTCCACTTGAACCCCATTTACAGCCACCACAATCTTGGGAGTTTTTCTAAACAACTTAACCTTATTTTTCCTCTCATCGTCTACTCCCTCAGCACCCATCATCTCACTCCTCAGGCTCCGAATTGATGTTGGGCTTGGTGAAGACCTTGAGGACTGACCCTTCTCCCTCAAGGCAGCCCATTTCCCGGTTTTCTGCTTCCACTCCTCAAAACTGGCGCACTGAAACCCTAAATGACCTTGCTGACCACACAGAGAACATGAGGCCATCCAGGAGGCACTCCTCACAATCTGTTCTGGCCACTTCCACCCTCTCAGTTCTGCTTCCTCTCTGCGATCGGTTCCACCTCGTCCACTTTTTCTGCTGCCCATGTAACCAGATCTTGCCTCTGCACCTCTGGGTGCTCTTCACACCACTTCTGTAATGTAATCCCAGTCCATCGGTCTCTCAGATTTCTACAAAACCATGTGTTCAGCATCCACCTCCTGTCCTCCTCCCTTGTGCACCTCACTTTCTGCATTTTCTTCTTAATCTCCAACAATGAATCAGCAAACTCCCACACACCCTCATGTTGCTGTTGAACACAGTGTAATTGTCTCGCCAAGTCTGCATAACTTGACTTCTTACTAAAGACAACTTCCAAACACTCAAACAGTGCAGGCACTTGGCTGTTCTGTACTCTAGAAAGTGTGGGCCCATCCAAAAATCCCCTCATATGTCACAGCCTCCTGTCTGTTCAACCCCACTTGTCTTATGTTCTCCTCAGCATCTCTCACCCACTTATCTAACTCACTGGCCCTCCTCAGCCTGCCAGAAAATCTTGCAAGCGTAGGGACTGGCCGAGACCACACTATGCTCCTGGGATGATACTACTTACAGCTTCTGCTAACTACCTATTAGATATGAGGAGTTCTTCCACAGTCCCTCCTGTTATGGCTACCCCTTGAATCTCCTCTCTACTTTGTCTCCACTTTCCCCTTGATCCTCCCACTTTGGTGGGGGCTCAAAATCATCCATGACTCTGCCGCCAACTGGACCCAAGCAGGAGTTTCTGCTTATAATACCCAGAAGGGCATAAGCAACCACGCTCTGCTACCATTTCTGTAATGAGCTGGGCTTATGCTGCCCTCCTCTGTCTTAGGGCTCACCTGTAGCACTCAATGCAGAGAGTCTCCTGCTTGGGTGTACAAACAATTGGTAGGGTTTACAAAACTTTAATTTACAGGTATTGCTAATCCTACAGTAAGAATTTTCTCCAAACAATATACTTAACTGCTCATTGAAGATATTTACACTGAGAAATTAACTCCAAATAGAAGCACTAACACAACTGCTCACAAATATATTTATATACAGTACATGGGTCAGTACTACCAACATGTACTTCTTAAAGCACTGCCTGGGTTTTCTCCCACCCCAGTACCTATAAGGCCTCTCCCCACTTGGCTCACACCACTCACAGTCTGGTTAGCATATGAAAGTACCTGAGTCTCGTGACTTGGTCCACGCAGGTTACCTCTTCTGAACAAGGCATGCTAACAACTCCACCATACGGAGTTGTAACACCGAGCACTCAGCTGCACCAGCGCCGGTAGTCTTGCCGTCCAGCCAAGGATGTGTAGTTTTCTCGCAATCACCTGGCGTCGTGGACATACACCAATCTCTAGCCCTTCGGTACCAACAGGCACCCACTGAGGTTGATATTCAATATGGCATATAAGCACAGGCCAGTCGAACTGAGAGGGTGATACTAGAGGCTCGCTCACGGTGCTGTCTCAACGTCAACGCAGTCGCCATATGTCTTTCACATGCGCTCCTCTCAGAAACTCCTGCAAAAACCCAGCAGAATCACTTCCTCGAGAACACGTGTGCTGGCCTCTCGAAATGGCCTTTCGTCAACAATGACTAGACTCTCGTGCCCCTGTGGCTAGCCACTGAGCCTCCAACACCAGTGCGCTATATTCAAATCCTCACATGTACAAAAAAGTAAGGGCTATGGGTGTGGTGACTTACCTGCATTCTTTTGCTATTCATATGCCAGTGTTTCCATGAGCTAAGTGACAATAAGTATGCTGATGTCCTCACGCCTTGCATTCATTCTTTGAGGGTATCCAGCGTATTGCATTTCAAAAGAGAAGATATCACATTTTGCTAATTAGTATTTATTTGATATCTAGGCATAAATTCTTAATGTGATTTTTACATAAAATAAAGGAAATACCATGAATGAAAATATAATTATGAATATAGTGTGATTATGCAGCCATATAGGTAGTAGTTGGTAGGCAGCCAACAACATGTACTGCTCATTTGGATATTGGGAGAGTTTGTAACAGCTTCATAGTGAGTCATCACTTTAATAGTTGTCAAATTGCACTCCTCTGACCCAGGTACTGTCTTTCTGCCTCACCCACACGTGGACTTCTGGCATTCTGTCTGCAAACATACAGTCTGTCTTTGTCATACATAACACTTGACAACATTCATGACACTTTACAACACTTAACACACAGCTCATTCTTCATAACTCTAAATTTCCCTTCTGTGAGCACTATGCAATGACTCTGCCTTTTGGCAAAACGGTAGGAGCTGTAGATAGCAGTAGTAAGTAGAAATTTCAGGTAGAGGTAGTAAGTAGTGAACAGTAGATGGCAGTAGTCAGTAGGAACATGTGTAAGAACATAAGAAGTGAGGACACTGCAAGAGGCATATTGGCCCTTGCTAGGCAGGTCCTGAGTTTGTCCACCCTGCAGCCAACCGATTGATCCCATAAACACTGCCAACCTTCTTTTGAAGCTACCTAAAGACCTAGCTTCCACTACTGTACCTGGCAACTTAATCCATGAATCTACTACCGTATTCCCGGACTAATATTTACCCACATCTGACAAATCAGTTTTTTCTGATTTGAATCCATTATTTCTTGTTCTCTGATGGTGCCATTCTAAGAACTTTATTCATATTACCTTTATTAATGCCCTTAACCCAATTAAAAACCTCTAGCCCTCCTCCTCTTAAATGAATGTAAATTCAGCCTTTGTAAGAGCTTCTGCAAACACTGCGTTAAAGAGTTGCCCTCTGCCAAGTGGCCTGATAAGGATTCTGCACTCATGGCTAAGGAATGGCACTGGATTTCACTAGTTATGGAGACTGTTGCCATTGCCACCCTCTTGAGGGAGTTCCATGTGGGAATAGGTATCAGAGATATAGATAGATGTATAGATAGATATACAGCTACCTCACCCTGGTGGGAATCGATAGAAGGATGAGAAAAGATGAGGATATCAGGTTTGTTAGCATTATGACAACAGAAATACATGGGGTTGTCAGATCTCTCTCATCCATCGTGTAAAATGATATTAAGTGTGACTTATATTAGGTAAACTGAAGTTTATGAACGAAAAAGTAGGTAATTCATTTGTGGAAAATCAGTGGGACCTGTGCAAATCTTATTTAACCTTAGCATTCAAGATTTATCTAGACGTTTAATACAAAAAATGAGTCGAACTGTACCCAGTCACACTCAGGTAAATTCTCTGCAAACATGTTGCCAAATGGCAAGACACAACGATACATTCAATGGCCATGCAGTCTTTAGCAGATGAATATAGTGTTGGTTAGTTTCTTATATCATTTTAGGAATCAGATGGCTTTTTTGGGGGGTGGGGGGTTCTGTCGATATTTTGCAGGCTCCTTGATTTTACATTTACTAACCTGGAATTTCAGTGATGTATACAGCCTTTACTGCATTATTTGGTAGGTAGTGGCAACAAGTTTGCCTTGCATATGAATAGAAAATCAGAATGAGCATATGTTGACATATCTGTAGTCAATACATTGCATTATTAGTTTTCCCAAAATGCCAAAATACCACTTACAAATACCAAGAAATACAAGTGGGATGCACGTGGGGAATACAACTATAATGGTGTGGTATACATAGTCTGCTACCTGAAATGATGTTGATTATGGCAGCTTTTAGCTTTCCTTTCTTTATCTTTAGAATTTTCACGGGGGATTTTGCTGAATCCATGTCATGAAGCCATTTCAGATACTCTGGCAGCAGTTATCAGGTCTTTCAAAGGTTTGTGGTGTACCTCTTTAATCCAGGTATCTTGTGGGTCAGAAAAACAATTATTTTGCTCTACTGAAATGTATATATAGGTTTAGTCTTGGATTTAATATTGCAACTCCAGGGGAATCTTAAGAAGTTAAAAAGTATGGCGTTGCTTCACGATGATGGTTGTTATCACAAAAAGTCATAAATCTACACATAGAAAAGCAATAACTCGTTTATATAGACATAAATTTCATTATAACAGGTGGATTTTGCCAAGTCAAATGTAAATTCATATGTTTTGGAGTGTTTAGCTGTATATCATTGTCAAAGAGATCCTTAGTGTACATAACCCTCTTGACTTATTTAATATCATTTTGTTGAATTACCACCTCATATCATGCAACACAGCTGTTATTGTCTATTCTAAACACTTTATGAGCATTGCAGAACAAAATTTCTTAATTTTCAAATCTGTTAGTTGAGAAGTTGTGGATCAAAAACTTTGTTTGTACATCATATGAGGCATTAATTGTGAAGGTCATGAATTTCGGAAAATTTTGATTGAATGACGTAAATATTTAAGTAAACCTGTGAAAACCTTCTCATGCCTCCTTAGCAGTGGATATTTATCTTTATTATTTATATTATTTATTATTAAAGGTTTATTGTGAATTAAATACATTAATACATATGGACCACAGTGCATACATATAACACACAAATGTATAAAATACACAAAGCGGGCACCAGCCTGCAGGTGGGGAGTCAGAGTGTCCCGGTGGTGGGTCGCGTGGTGGTGCGGCGAGATGTGCTGCTCGCCGGTTTGGAGTCGTCGGTGTTGAGGTGGTAACTTGCTACGGTGTGGTCATCAGGGCGGGGGCGCCACCCTGAGCACTCGCAGCATCAAGTCAGTGGGCATGTGGCGGACGAGGAGGGCAGCCCTGGCCTCATGGCTGCTGAGGAGGCCGCCACCTGCAGGCTGGGCGGATGGTGGCAGCGCTGGTCTGAGGGTGGCGGTGGCTGTACAGGACAGAAGGTAGTACAGCAGTGGGTGGTGGAAGTGCCTCCTGCAGTGGTCGCACTCCTGCCCCTGGAAGCCGTCGTACAACTCCTCCCTGGTGCAGTAGCCCAGCCTCATATGCTGCAGCAGCACACCGTCTGCTCTGGGCTGCTGCTGGGAGGTGTCCAGCGACTGGTAGTCAGTGGTCGTGGCGTACCATGCCGCTTGTCACTTCCTCATTTCTAGTTGCAGGTGCATATGGTGGGCGCGCTGGGTTGCGGCGCGCCTGGCTCGTTTCTTCACTTGCTGCAGGCTGGGGGGCACGTGCCTGGTCATGTGGGGACCACCAGCAGCTCTCTTGGTGGCTGCGTCGGTAGCCTCGTTGCCTCGTACTCCCATGTGGCTGGGAATCCAGTTGAGCCTCACCAGCTGCCCCTGCACGGTGAGGCTCTGGAGGCTACCCAGGATGGTGGTAGTGAGGCCCACGTTGTTGCTGGGATGTGGCTGTTGGAGGGTCTGAAGCCCTGTTCTAGAGTTGGTGTGAAGCACCACTGTGGGCTCCTGTCGGTGGCGGGCATGCTCCAGGGCCAGCTGGATGGCCACCACCTCAGTCTGCAGTGTGGAGCAGTGGTCGGGAGTCCTCTCACACAGCTCCGTCCGTCCGGTGATGGCAGCAGCACTCTTCTTTCCTCTGTCAGGGTCAACTGAGCCGTCGGTGTAGTAGACAGCACTGTCTGGCCCAGTGACCCACGCTATAGCCACGAGGGCGTGTTGCCGCATCTCCTCAGTGGTGCAGAGTGACTTGCTGGCGGGCAGCTGAGTGGTGTAGAACTCTGCCGCGGGAGGCTCCCACAGGGGCTGGGGGCAGGGAGGTCCGCCTATGGCCAGTTCTCCTAGTGGGAAAGGCTGTGGGTGGCCAGTGTGGACTGAAGCAGCCATGGGTAGTGGCGGAGAAACTCAGTGCCCTGGGTCCCTGCCAGCCATAGTCTTCTCTGCGTCACGCTGCAGCACCCTTGACATGCGGCTGGCCATGATCTGTTGTACTCTGGTGGTGAGGGGCACCAGGCTGGTCTCGATCTGCATAACACATGTGCTTTTTGTTTTGTTCATATATGTGAAAAATATTTGTGGATTTCTTTCCATGTTTAGTATAACTTATTCATTTCTTTTTTCCTCTGTGGCATTTCATTATATCTGCATCTACATTCTTTATGTTTTTTCATACAATTCTATTCGTGCTTCTTTGGATATCCTTTTTTTGTCCATTTTCTGTTAATCCATGATTTACTGTTCCAAGTCATTTTCCATTTTGTATGTGTTTTCTTTTTTCTTGAAACTATTCCTTATTTGACCTGGCCTCACAGCATATTTTTGTGTTAGTGACTAGGTGATTTTCTATGAAGATCTCATACCAATTTGTGTGTAGAGACCTTTCAGTGATATTTTTCTGTTCAGATTTGTCATGGTGAAAATTTATATTACTCAATCCTTTGTTGTTCTTTGTAGCTGTATCACAGGCTCTATTGTTGTTCTCTGTTGCTGTATCACATTCATTCGTTGACCCCCATTTCATTTGTATTGATTTCTGTGATAGTATCATCAGGTAGATTTGTATTATTTCTGTATCTGAAAACAGTGCTATGTCATTTGTAAAGATATGTATGTATTGCTTCCCTTATTTAGTCATTGGTTTGCCTGAACAACCTAATGAATGCCTGGTGAACTCTTTGAGGGTCTTCACCCCCACAGCCCAGACTAGCCCTGGTCTGAATTATTTACTTAAATTAATTAGTCTTTTGAGCTATTCTGTTTCATCTGCTCATTCATTATTCTTTTCTTTGGAGTTGTATTTAAGTCCATAAGTTACTCATTTTTCCTTCCTTTCAGAGAGATTATTGGTATTACCATTTATGATGATTATTTCTGTTTTTGTTTTGTATTTGCCTTTCCCCTTATTGTTCTTCTGAATTGTATTTAGTTTTAGGAATACAAAAAGTATTATTTATGTAGGAAAATACTATTGAAGCTGTATAAACATACTCCAGTTGACAGAATGAGGTTTATTGAACTTGGCAGAGGACATTAGTACTGCATGTTGACTCAAGCCACCATACACACATGCACACACTACTCACAAAGAGAATAGGAAACATCACGCATGCCACTTAAACCATCATTAAAAACAGTTGATGAATATATGTGCAGTGGCAGTGTCATAACCAATGAGGTAGGAGGTGCTGCTGCTGTGTAAAGTACGAAGCTCGGAATTGGGAAAAGCATTGAGTTTTAGCACCTCATTGGGTACTCTGGTTTTGCAGGAGTAGCCAAGTCACCCTGCCTTCTTTTCTTGACCTCATCAGTACACCCCTTAGGGGTGGAACTAAAAGGGGAAGAGTTGCCCAGTTACATCAGGGCAATAGTTTTAGATTTGGACAAGCATCTGAGGTGTACTGGTACTTTTAGTTTTGACAGTTTTGGAGCCTCACTGCCTCTGGGAACACTGAGTTGGAGTTTCCCTCTGCCAGTAACCTGTCAAGGGTGAGGCACAAAAGGCTAAGAAACGGCACTGAAGCCTACCAGTTATGCTGAGGGATAAAAGGAACGAGCTGTTGAGCGTGATGGCGCTGAATGTGAATGGGATGATTGGTGAGAATGAAAGGAGGGAGATTGTGGAAAGATGTAAAAGTTGGAACGTGGATGTGCTAGGGATTGGGGAAACCTATATCATTGGGCAGGGTGTGTGGAGTGAAGGTAAAAATGATGAGTGTAAGTTATGGTTGGGCATGGAAGGTGTGGTATGGACGGGAATGAGTGAAAATTATCAGGGGAGAGGAAAAGAAGTAGGTGCAAATCTGCTATCACCAGAAGTATGAGAGAGGTATTACAGAGCATGGATGGAATGGATCAAGAACAATGTGGGTGAAAGGAAAGATTGGGATTGTAAAATATGCTTGGGTATGTGTATATGTGCCTGTGAATATGAAGACTGTACGAGGTAAGGATGAAATGAATCTTTTCTGGAGGAATTTGAATGACTGTATAAATGGTTCTGAGAATGAGAGAAATATGGTCGTATTGAATGATATGAATGCGAAAGTGGGATGTGATGAAATTGGTGAGATATTTGGTAAATGGGGAGTACCTGGAGTAAAGGAGAATGGAAGCTATCTTGTGGATGTTTGTGCTGAGAGGGGGTTTTTCCTTGCAAACACTTTTTTCAGCACAAGATGATTGGCAAATATACTTGGATGAGGAATGATGGAAGAGAAGAACAAAAGGCTTTGATTTTGATTGACTATGTGGCAGAGGATGAAAGATTGAGAAAGGTTGTGCTGGATTCTTTGGAGACTGACCATTTTGCAGTTCTTGTGGGGATGAGGATAAGGGAGAAGTGGAGGTATGGTGTAAGGAAGAATGAAGAGGTAAAAGTGTTGGCAAGCGAGAAGATGAATCAGTAAAAATACTGGGAGGAGTATGAAAAAGGAAGGTAACTTAAAGCTTAGGTGGAAGTGCAGTGAATGTAGGAATGCAGTTGTGTGTGAATGAGGTGTTTGAATGTTTAGAGAGATACTAGTAAAGTTTGTGGAATCAGTAGTTGGATACAAAGTATAGAGATACAGGAATACAAAAGGCAGTGCATGGTGGACAGAAGAGGTTAGAAATGCTGTGGAAGAGAAGAAAAAGGCATATTGTAGATTGCTCTATAGGAACATACCCGTGGAAGTTCAGCAAAGGAGTAGGGAAGAATAGAAATTGTGTAAGTGGAATGTTAAGAAGCTGATAGAGGAAAGAAAAGAAAGAGTAGATGAAGATTTTGGAAGAAAGTTAAGTGAAAAGTTTTGGAATAGTAAGAAACTATACTGGAAGGAGGTGTAAAAGGATAGAGGTGGATGTAAGAGTGGAAATGTTGATGTGAGAAGTAAGGAAGGGGAATTGATGAATCAAAAGGAGGAAGTGAAAGGAAGATGGAAAAAGTATTGTGGAGAAATGATGAATGTGGGGAAAAGGGGAGGCAGCAGTTGTTACATCATGGGTATGGAGGAGGGAAGGAAGAGGATACAAGTGCAAGGGCCTATAGCAAAGAGGGAGGTAAGAGGGGTAATAATGAGGCTGAAGGTAGGAATGGCACCTGGAGTGGATGGGATTATGGCTGAAATGCTGAAGTATGGAGGAGAAAGTGTGATAGAGTGGATGCATCGTATATGTAATTTAGCATGGAAATGGAAGGTTGTGCCTGAGGATTGGGTGAAAACTATCATTGTTACTCTGTTCAAAGGAAAAGGTGCAAAGGATGTATGTAGCAATTGTAAGGGAATAAGTCTGGTAAGTATACCAGGAAAAGTGTATGCAAGAATATTAATTGACAAAGTGATGGAGGTGACTAAATGCAGAATAAGTGAAGTGCAAGGGGGTTTTAGGAAAGGTAGGGGATATGTGGATCAGATTTTTGTGGTAAAGATGACAGTGGAAAAGTATTTAGTGAAAGGTAAGAAGTTGTATGCAGCTTTTATGGACCTGGAGAAAGCATATGACAGTCAAGTGGAATGCTTAGTGGGATGTGTTAAGGATATATGGTATAGGGGACAAACTGTTGGATGCTGTGAAAGCCTTTTATAGAGGAGCAAATGCATGTGTAAGAGTGAATGGAGAGCTGAGTGAAAGGTGTGAGGTAGGGCTCTGTGATGTCACCATGACTTTTAATATATATATATATATATATATATGGATGGATTGATAAGAGAGATGAAAATAAAACTAAGGAAAAGGGGTGCAGAGATGAAGTGTGGCGGTGATGTAAGGTGGCTAGTGGCAAGCTTGTTTACAGATGATACTGTCTTGTGTGTGGATAGTGAAGAGGAGTTACAGAAGGTTGTAAATGTGTTTTAAGATGTGTGTAAGCAGAAGAAAAAGTAAGGTAATGGTGTTTGACAGGAAATGGAGTGAAAGTATAGATTTTGTAAGACCATATAGAGTGAAAGAAGAAAGTGTACTAAATTGTGCCTTGGATATGGGGGGAAAAGACTGGAAGTGAGGGAATTTAAGTGTCTTGGAGCTGTCTTGGGTAAGTATGGTGATATGGAAGGAGAGATGATGGAGAGAGCATTACAAGGTATATGAGTCATTGGGTCCCTTAATAGACTAATGAAGGGTAGATGTGTAAATATGGAAGTGAAAAGAGGATTAAGGGACAGCATAGTCATCCCAACCCTGACCTATGCAGCTGAAACATGGATGTGGAATGAGGCACAGAGGTCAAGAATCCAGGCTGTGGAAATAAGCTTTTTGATAAGAGCATGTGTGTGAGTAGATGGAATGAAAAAAGAAATGAAAGGGTGTATGAGAGATGTGCTATGGCAAGAAATGCAAAGGGAGTGAAGTGTGGAGTGGTAAAATGGGTGAAACTGCAGTACTTTGAAGTGGTTTGTGCATGTGGAAAGAATGCAAGAGTGGGAGTATACAAGGAGAGTGTATGATAGTACAATTAAAGGGGTTGGTGTGAGTGGAAGACCACCTGTGACATGGGCAAATAGGGTGAAGAAATACTGAAGCGAGAGAAATAGAGGAAGAATGTGTGGAATGGTGTATGTGAGGGAGGACAAGGGTAAGTGGAGACTTTTTTTCCATGGGCACCCCTAGATGGAAGTTCCCAGAGGGAATGAGCATCAGAGATAAATAAAGATAAGTAGATAGGATTTGTTGTGAATGCGTGAGAACAAGTAGGGATATGAGTGAATAGTTTGAAATAAATGTCAAGGTTATTTGATGTCTACATGGTTATTTAATGTTTTTGTAGATGAAGCATTGCTTGTGAGAGAAATGGAATGATAGTGGTGTAATACTTAACCATAGAAGAATGAAATAGAAGCTGCCACAGGCACTTTATGCAGATGTTGTGTTGTTAGTTATATCAGGAGTTGGATAGAATGGTGAACTGATTTGATGTACACTGAAAGAGGATATTGAAAGTGGATGCAAGTAAGACTTTAGTTTATGAAAGCAATTGAAGATTACTTTGCACCATTAGTCTGTATGGTGAAAAAGTGAGAAGTTGTGGATGAGTTAAGATACTTGGATATAAAGATTATTAAGTGTAGCAGAGTCATGCAAGGGAGAAAAATTGTAAATGCACTGAAAAAGTTTAGGCATATTGTGAACAATATTCTTGTATGAAGGAGTCTCATATATTACATATGGATGTGAAACCTAAATTTATACACATATGGTTAGATTAGTAATGAGCATTAGAGATGAGAAGCTTTTCTAATAAATTTAGAATTGGAAGGTTAGGTAAAATGAAGAGTGAACATAATAGAAAGATACCTGGTGTGATGATATTGCAAAGGCATATGAATGAAAGTGTTTTAGGATGGTATGACAGATGATAGCCTACGTAAGAAGATACTGAATACACGTAAAGCTCACATGTAACTGGAAAGTTCTTGTTGTCTTTTCTTTCTGCCTCACTTACTGGCATTCTTCTGGCATTCTGTCCTCAAACATACAATATATCTCTCGCTGTCATACATAACACTTGACAACGCTTAACTCATACAGCTCATTCTTCGTAACTTTAGATTTTCCTGTGGTGAGTGCTATATGCTTGCCTTGTCTTTAGGCATAATGGTAGGAGCAAGAGCTAGAAGTAGTAGGTAGGAACAGTTATGTAGGACTATTAGATAGAAATATTAGATAGAAAGGTAGAAGTAGTTGGTAGGAACATCTAGGTAGGACTATTTAAGTAGAAATATTAGGTAAAAAGGTAGAAGTAGTAGGTAGGAACATTATGTAGAAGTATTCAGTAGGAACATTAGGTAGGAGCCTCTGCAAACACTGCACAAAACTGGCCCTCTGCCAGTTGCCTTTTAAGGGTGAGGCACTAAAGGCTAAGAAGCAGCAGTGGAATTCACTAGCTATGGAGACTCTATTGCTAAGGTCACCCCATTGACAGAGTTCCTAAAGGGGACAGGCATCAGAGATATAGAAAGATAGCCAGAATCTCCAAATATAGTATACTGCATTCTTGAGATTTCATTAGCCATTTTTGGCCTACTGTCATTGTTTGTTGAATTTTCTTACATAATCAGATAAAGCTTCTGCTATAAGACAAACTGTAGCAGAGTCTAATACAGAGTTGCTATACACCATAACATATCAATGGTTTAAACTGAAAAGACCTGATAGTACACCAGTGTCTGGTCTGGTGGTGGTTGATTTTTACAGTTTATGCCCTTTTCCACTGTAACAGTTGCTGAGACGTATTAATATATGTGGTGAGAGAAGTAGAGCACTTTAGAATATCAACATTGTCAAAAATTTTCCTGGAGAATATTTAGAGGTAATGCCCTTGTAGCAAGTGTAACGTTATATTCACTGCAGCTTAGGTTTAGGAAACACCAGATAATAAAGTTTTTCTTGTTAACTGTCAAATGTTACAAGAAGTAACTCCTATGAGTACTAAAAAAAAATATTTTGCTAAAGGACAGGGCTAGTGTGTAGTGTATGCTGCAAGTCATGTTTGATAAATGATACTGTTTCTGTCTGCCACTAATCTTGGTCCATAAATGTCAGTCCAAGATTCATCTGGGTCTGCCTGTGACACTTCAGTCATATATCTTTTTTTTTCTTTTTTAATGTTTTTCCTGTTCCATGCATGTTTCATATTTCTCCTGGCATTTCTGTCTTTCTAGCAGAGCTCTCATATATTTTTGTTAGCTGTTATTTTGGTGTGTTCCAAGGTATTCAGGCGGATAGAATAACTCTGTCTCTTTCTTGTTAATATTACCCTTTATTCCTTAAATTTGTTGCCTTGTGCAATTTGTTGCCATGTGTAGATTATCATGATTCTTTCTCTTCTTCTTTTTAGGTTGCAGGCTTTAAGTTTTTTCATTCTCTCATTAATACCATAAATACAGTCTGCACCAAAAGATAAAGCATAAACTGAAAATGAGAATTTTGTATGGTTAAGTGGCCTCAAAATACAGTTAATACTTTGTCACATTCCCCTTTCTCTTGGTGCAGTTCTGTAGCCTGTTGGGAATGTTGTCTGCAAGATTCTTGAGTAGTTCTGGAGAACAATTATCCCATAACTGCATAATTGCCTGGTCAAGCCATGGCACAGAAGACATGTCCATATTTTGTAGTTGTTGCTTTACAGTAGACCACAGGTTTCATTTAGGTTTAGGCTTAGGCTGTTCCTTGGTCAGTCCTGGAAATAACGTACCTCATTTTCATTCTACCACTGTGTAACAGACCCAGCAGTATGAAAGGGAGCCCCATCCTGCATAAGTATTTTTGCCTCCCTACTTTCAAATGAATCAGGTCAATAAGTAAATTTAAGTACATTATCTGTTCTTTTTTATATTCTTAGGCAAGATTACTGAATTACCAATGCCATAGTAGATGAAACAGCCCTAAACCATAAGAGAAGGAGAGTGTTCTACAGTCTTTTCTGTGAATTGTGACAGGTGCTGTACCAAGAGGAGTGGCCTGTACACCCTCCCTCTGGTGTTTCCAGTCACAATAAATGTTGACTGATCACACCACAACATGGTTCTTCATGTATCTTGGGCCCAAACATTGTATTTCTTTCAGAATTTCACTTATTTATCCATCTGGGTGGCAGTTGGTTTAGATTTATGTTGGGCATGAAAACTGTGAAATCCCATAATATGAAGTAACTTTTAAACACTCCTTAGCAAGACATGTTCAAGCAAGTTAGGGCTCTTTTGCTTGATTTCACATGCTGTCAGGGATGGAAAGGCTTCAACTTACAATCACTCCGGATCCAAGGAGACATTAATCTTGGCCATCCAGACTTGGGAAGAGGAGCATGTAAAACAGATTCCCCAAATTCCTAAATCACTTCACAAACCTTTGGACATTTCACTTGCAGACATATTTGATCATCGATACATTTCAAATTATGCTCTGCTGTGCATAAAGCTTACTGCTGCAATGCCCTCTTTTGTTGAAACTCTCCTGGGCATAATGGGATGGCACAAAAGTTAGGTAATTGTGGATGAATATGGAAAAAAAATACTCAACATGTCGAGACAAACAAAACAAACATGAGCCTCACAGCTGCAAAACACAAACTGATGGTTTTGCTGCACTATCACATTATCATCAAAGAAATGATTAGCATTGTCGATGCACAACTTAACATATTACACTTTCCATTGTCTCTATAAGAGACATGAAACAATTTTTGCAATAAATTACGTCAACAGCCCTCTTGTGCCATAACGTTTGGTGCAGACCATATATATATATTTTTTATACATATTCGCCTTTTCCTGTATTAACGAGGTAGCATTAAGAACAGAGCACTGAGCGTTAGAGGGAAAATCCTCACTTGGCTCCTTCTGTTCCTTTTTTTGAAAAGCAGAAACTGGAGGGGAGGATTTCCAGCCCCCGTGCTCCCTCCCCTTTTAGTCGCCTCTTACGACACGCAGGGAATACATGGGAAGTATTCTTTCTTCCCTGT
>JAYMFT010011899.1:0-16834 GCA_038088735.1 Panulirus argus
TATTATTATTATAATTATTATTATTATTATTATTATTATTATTATTATTATTATTATTATTATTATTATTATTATTAATATTTATAATATTATGATTATCATTATTATTATTATTATTAGCATTATTATTTTTATCATTATTATTATTATTATTATTGTTATTATTGATATTACTAACACTATTGTTCTTACTAGTATGTTATTTTTATCTTTATCATTGTGATTTCTATTATAATTGTTATAATTATTATTATCATTACGTTTACTAACACTGAGTATCGTGGAAATCCTTGTATACTGCAAAACGAATTCTACAATAAATTGCATGACTATGTTTAAGCACAGGAATGCGTTCATAGAATGTCCTGAAGGAATGTCATCAAAGAGTAGAATACACATATATATGGGCAAAAATATATACGCGATTCCTATGTAAGAAATAGAAACTGTCGTCTGAAAGATTAGATTTCTTAATTTCCATTCATATCGTATTTAATGGTAGTTAAATGCACAGCTAAGCGCATACAAGTTGAAAGTTTAATATAACACACTCTAAGCAATGTAAATTAACATTGCCAGTCGTAGACAACCTATAATATGGTGAGACTGGACGTGGTTCTGTAACCACACCTACAGAAGGCGTCAAAAGGTTTTCCAGCTGTTGGTTTTTGCTTGACATTGAACAGCCTTAATGATTATCCTAATGTCCAAGCACCTAGCATCTAATGCTCGCTATGATTATCAGGTGGAATACAACTAACTGCTTAATAATCATAATTCTAGAGCTAGTGTGTTAGGTAAACTGCGTGTTGGGGGTAAAAAAAATAGTAAAATTATGAATCATAAGCACAAACCCTTCAATATTTTACGAAGGTCGGAAATGTTTTTGTAACTTTCAAAGCAGTGGTATGAAAATGTATAGTTCTGGCATTTTAAAATTCGTTGCATAAAATAGAATGTCCATAAAATTATTGTGATGTCAGTTTCAGCGGCGGTAAAATTTGCAACACCAAAATAGTTATGACAAATGGCAAACGGGACATTAAATCACAGGAGGATGTGCATCAATATTCCGGGGTTCGAGCACAGATACTTAGTGTATTGGTACAGCCGTAGATTAAGTGTCGCTGTAAACAAACGAGAAACGATTTTACACATTATCTTTCTCATGAGATATTACAACCAGAAATATACCCACGAAGCAGATGGATTTATTATGACTTTTGTTCGCCAAACATGCCATTATAGTTCAAAATAGCGTTATCTCACTCGTTGTGACAGTCAGATATATGCCAGTAATAATTCTGCAGACCTCCTTGGTGTAGCGGGAAGCGTTGCTGTCAGTACTTATTCAGGGGCCAAGGGCAGCCCAGGGGTCGAGCGAGTAGACTGTGGCAGTCGTTCCACAGTCATTCTAGATGTTCATCATCCCGTAGGAGTTGATCGATAAATGTATGAGGTACCCATAGAACCAGGAATTCATACACATCAGATCTCCCTCAATATTCCCTCCATTGAGCAGTAGAGAGGCCAATCTCGAGCCAGTAACCTCAATAGGTCAGCCTTTAAGCCGGTAACTCCAAGAGATCAATTGTGGCCCAGTAACCTCACCTGCATCCATAATCAAAGAACGTAAGGTTATATAACCGACGCCTGTGATTACGAAATAGACATCACCGCAACCATGCTTCAACACAAACACACCCGGGAAGCACTTGACAGGTACGTACACAAAGGAGGAGACAGCTGCCATCAGCCAGCAAATTACTGCCAGTTGATATCCGAGGTGGTCATGACTGGGTCATTCCTTTGCCCGAGTCATGTCGTCTACCGTATGAAAAACGTGGATATCCTCGTCAAATGAATGATTTGTCTCTATCACCTGCGAACAATTTCTGTATATATACACCTATGGATAATATTTGTCTCTATACACCTACGAATAATTTCTTATCTCCATACACTTACGAATAATTTCTGGCTCCTTGTACTTACGAATGATTTCTGTCTCCTTAAACCTACGAATAATTTTTGCTTATTTACACCTACGAATAATTTGTCTCCATACACCCACGAACAACAACTGTCTCTATGCATCTACGAACAATTTCTGTCACTATATGCCTACAGTAACTCCCAGTTTTCTTACTAAGTAATCAGGAGTTTATCCTGTCTGTGGGTAAAGACAACCAAACAACCGTTTCCCTTTTTCATGCAAAAAAAAAAAAAAAAAAAAAAAAAATGGTATAACGTCTCAAAACGCGTCTGAGGGTAATGCATATAATTTCTGCACACCTCAAGGTCATGTGATTATCATTGATCAGGTTGCCCAAGCAGATGCCATGTCTGCTTGTGTTTAAACCGCATTTTAATCATACGTTAATCACATTAGCAATTACCATCAGTTTTCATTTGCATATGCAGAAACCTGTAATGTAATTGGATTTTATTAGGCCAGACTGACCCCAGATATCTGTCAGTAATTGATATCCAGATTATTAGTATCCTATATTACAAAATACACCCTTTACTTAATTAATTGCATCATAATTTGACGTTCTTAAATGGGTATCAGACTGAAACGATAATGTCCACACCATGGGAAAATATTCTCCTAGTGGTATTGACCGTTTTACGGGGTAGTTATTTAATCCCTCCTCCAACAGTTAAGGCCCCCAAAATAATGTCGACGGTGAAGACGAGCTACACTGAGTTTCCTGAGAGGCAGTTGGAGTACCCCAAGAGAACTCTGTGTCCTTAACTTCTCGGCCATTCTTTGAGGCTGAGGTCGGGGTTCCCAGCTGATGTCCGCACAAGAAGGTGTGTTCCCACATACGCTCGGTAGTTATGCGGATTTTGCCCAAAGGAAGTGATAATACGAATGTTTGTACAGTTATGGTGTCGTCTTCCCAAGTACACCATCCCCACCCCTTGGCTGAGTACCATCCCCGCCTTTTGTCTGGTACCATCCCTACCTCTCGCGTTAGGTACCATCCTCGCTTCTTGCCGGGTACCATCACCACTTATTCACCTGGTGCCGTCCCCACTTCTTGCCGGATATGGTCCGGCTAATTGGAATAACCAGCATGAGTGTTACCGTCACAGACAACATCTGCTCCACAATGATCTTTACAAAATCTAACTCCTTTCCCAATAATCTCATTTTTTTTGAGGGGGAAATAACAGCAGTCCTGCCTCGAAATTACGAGGAACGGGAAACCGAACTATCAGTAAAAACGAGCCTTCCATCATTTACGAGTAGGCTTACTGCCTGTGAATGACAGGTGTCTGGTGGTGAGGGTCTCAATGAATCATACGAGCATTAGGGAAATGGTTACACCCAGTGTGTGTCATGGCGAAAGGCTCTTTCTATTCTCTGCTCCTCTGATGAAGTAATCCAAGTAATTTCTGTTCATACATCATCACCTTTATGTAATATCTATAATTTTTCATTATTTGAAAATGATTTGCATTTCAGGACTGTGCATTCTATTTTCGTATTTAATAGTTCGTATTTAGATTTTCTATAAACTGTAACCCTAGGCCTTAAGGATGCATATTTCATTTGAATAGTTCTAAGAACATATTCTTTGGCGTCGGATCAAGAATTCATAACTGTTATTGCGATTGACAAGTTGGGTAATGTAATTAGTTCTATCATTAGTTAATACAGGCTCATAAGCAGATTTTTTTTTTCAGTTTAGAATTTATAATACAAAATAAGTTTCCAACAGCGAGATCAGTTCCTTTTCTTATTGTCTTCTATTGACTTCTTGCTCTTCATGTAACTTTGTGTCTTCGAAATCCAGGTCTCAAGACGCCAGAGAAACTCTTGGTTAATCTCTTCAGTCTCTTTGTCATACTCAATTTCCTCTTCACCCAAGATGGCCATGACTAGGGACATGTTTTGCCGGTGCCAGTTGGTCACGAAACACGATCTGGTTGTGCCGTTTCCTCAGAGTAATGCAGGAGTACCAAGCAGATTATTTTCTTTCAGACAAGAACAGAACACAAGCATATTAAGAGACTGATCACTTCCTTTGAAAAAAATGAATTGTAACTTTTGTCTAAATATGAGTTGATTTACTAACAGTCTGATCTTATATTCTCTTCGTCCTGATAGAAATTCTGGGGTCCAAACGGGGATTTCCTACATATCGCTGCTAACTTACTTTGATGTAATTACTGTGAAGGAAAATCTCTTTTCCCGTTTCTACTTATTTTTTTCGAGCGCATATAAAAATGGCGGTTCGACAGGAAGCGAGTCTTTCAGGATATGCAAAAAACCCTCTGATCTTCAGAGCTGGAAAAGATGAAGAGGGAGGAAGGAGTAGCTAAGGGGTTGGTTGAAGTACTTGAGGCTGAGGCGAAAACAGCGGCTGAAAATGCTGAGGATGTGTTGATGTGGGGAGGTCATGATCCCCACTGATTAAACACCGCCTGTGGTAAAGCCAACCGAGATGCTGCTCTGACAGAAGTCTTTTTATATTTTTTGTCGTTTATATTACGTTGGAGGCTCCAGAAAAGGACAAAGGTCCACATCAAGGCCGGGTCTTTATTGAAATATAGAGAGGTTACTGAAAGGGAAAATGAAAAGACAAGGAAAAGTATTTACGAATTTTGAAGTGACAAACCGGTTTTTTTAAAATGTGACGGGCCATAGTTATTGAAAATTACATGAGAGGGTAGAGAGTTCCAACGTTTCGAGGTGTAGGGAAAGAAACAGTTATCAAAACGGCCCACCCTTGAGTTGCCAGTGGCCACACAGTAATCACGTAACGTAGCAGTTTGCCGACTATTGCGTGGTCTAGCTGATGGTGTGGGCATACAATCAGCCAGCCCTCGGTAGCAAAAACCAACGTAATACCTGTAGAAGAGAGAAAGTGAACCAACATTGTAGCGTAGGGCAATCGTGTCAAGTTTTGAAGTTAGCCTGGGAGAGATGATAAGTCGGACCGCTTTTGACTCAACTCTGTCAAATAAAGATGCAGAGATGTGAGAGCAGTACTCCATGCACGGACGGATCAAACCTTTGTACAGACGGACCAACTATTCGGAGGAAAGGAAATTTCGACATCTAAACAGGACTCCAAGTTTCTTAGAGGCAGACTCAGCCATTTCCGCAATGTGGGGTTTCCAGGATAGTGTGCATGTTACGGTAATTCCAAGTATGTTCATTGAATCAAGAGGTGGATTTACAGAACCGTCAAAGGAGAGGAGAGAGAGAAGTTATGAAGAATATCCTATAGAGAGATGGGCAGAAACTAGACCTTGGAGGCATTAAACTCAACCAAATATCGTATACCCTACTGAGATATCCTGTCTGATTCTGAGTTTATTGAGGAAATTCTGTCGAGACGAGTGAATAGAAAAGGAGGAAGGTCTATCAGGGAAGGAAAGGTCGCGGGAGGGGCCGGTACTACTACAGCCAGAGCCCTCCCTCTCATTGGCAGTAGAGTCAGGCAGGAACCAAGAAATTCTTAGCACTCGATAATGCCGGGGACTAGGGGACCATAGGTTTGCATTAAAGATGAACACCGCACGCTTTATGCATGTGGCAGTCAAGACCTTATGTGGGCTGCTGACACCTGGGATTCTACACCGACTCCTATGTTGATAGGAATATCATTAATTTCGGACGCTGAAGCTATAAGGAACGATGCGCTCAGAGGAAGCTCTTACATGAGGCCATCTGGTGACTGTTAGAAAACATCGTCTTCACTGCTGCGAAAGAAACAGGTGAGAACGCTACTCTCGTCCCTGTTGTGTCTTCTTGAGGCTTAGAAGTCTCCTGGAATAATGTGAAAATACTGAAGGATGTCTTGAGGACATCACAGGTCGCAAAAAAAATAGAAGACTTGATGTAACATAACCAAAGAAGATCGTAAGTGGTCTGACGCTCATGGGCATCCAACGTCTGCTTTAGTCTACCCTTGCTACTAAGGAAACTCCATTATGATTCTTTGCCGCTGGGAACACGACTTCGAGCAAAGCTCCAGACTGGACGCAGACGCCTGGAGACTTAGCTGTCAAGAAATTATGATACAGTTGTCTTTGTTGTTGTAGTGGTAAGATGAATCACAAGAAAAGCGAATGTTGAAAACTAAAGTATGGGACACTCCAAGAAGACTGGAACTGCTGCTTTGGAAGTACTTTTATATTTTTCGAAAGAAAACGTTAAGTGTATTATTTCTGTTCATGTTGTGACTTCCGTTTATTCTACATAATCTGATGTCAAGAAGGAACTACCAGCCAAGGATGGGTGATGAGACATAGAACCTCTAGAAAACCAATTGCACGTAACCGTTGTATCAGAAGGCTACAGTGTCTTATTAATGCAAGATTCAGGTTGTAGATGATGGATTATGACAAATCGTTTAGAGCCCCCGAGTCGAAGTAAAGAAAAAAATCTTGTATTATGAAACTGATTAATGACACTTGGGTTGTAACGCCAAAGGGTTTCCAAGGTCGACTCCTCAACTCAGAAGGCGAACGAGGTAGGCACGGGGATGACGGATGGCTTGCAAACAGCTATATCAAGAGGCTCAAGCCTCACTGGCTCGCCTTCCTACCCAAATTGGAGAGTGTCGAGGAGCCAAATTCTCCGCTGATCTTCCATTCTTATAATGGAGAGAATTTAGACTCTGGCGAGTCAGCGGGAAAACAAAATGGGATTAGTGATGGCATTCCGTAGACTGTGGCGCCGCTGTCAACGTCAAAAGCTCGAGTTAAGGAGGCTGGTAGAATGCACAGCCTTTGGAAGTATCTGCAGTTCCTTTAAATGCCTCAACTGAAAATCTAGTTTCGTATGATGAGGATGTCAAGACTCATTTTCACACGTGACAGGAGCACCGTCACTCACTCGCCACTTTCAGCTGCTGAAAGAAGATTTCGAACTCCTGGAACTTGACTGCCCTCTTCCAGAACTGCGAGCTACGAAGACTCAGCATCCATTATATACCCCATGATGAGGCTCTTCGCTTCTGCTATTTGGCTCAACATGGCAACATAAACTATCGTGATGGCGACGGAATAGTGGCGCCCAGTACTAGCGCTCGGTGGAAGTAAAGTCTTGAAACATAATCTTAGAATACAGAAAAAAAATATGACAGTGTCATATATTCCTCGCAGTGCGGATCGAGTGATAGTTCATCATCTGCCTCTTGCTAGTTAATATTTGCTTATGTGTAAACTACCTTTGACACTTGTGGATATGTGAACTGACACATATACATAACTATGTCTGCCAAGGCTGTACGGGCAAACCCAAGTGCAGTGCAGTCCTCTTGTGGCTAAATGAGCGTGATTCAGAGTGTGGGCGAGTGCTGCTCTCTAGTTGGTGCTAGTATGAGTTACTGCGTTATTGTCAGTTGCTTGTCTGAGTGGTGAGGTGTGTTTGACGTGGCATGAGGTGTCATGCTGGATAGTTACACTGTGACGGGTCAGAGTGTATCCTGCACCAGCACTGTACAGACCTCCCAGGTAAATGTGCCTTTCAAGCTTGTGTTCCTTCAAGCCATCTGTACTCTCGATAAACCTAGTGTGTGTGTGCGAACCACATTTATCATTAACCCTCAAGTGACACGGTGGAATCCACAGGACACAGTGAGTTCCGTCAACACCATCCACTCTGTACACAGAGGCAGACTGACTTGGCACAGAAAGCAATAGTCACTCTGTACAGAGAGCATCCATCACTCGATGCAAATGGCGTAAACCGATCAGCTCATAGGACATGATTCACTCTGTATAGAAAGCATGATTCGCTCGGTGCAGTGAGTCGTATAGTACAGATGCCGTCATTCACTCTGTATGGGATTCATCAGTTATTTGGTAGCGAGAGTCGCTCGTGTAACAAGATTTGACTTGGCTTTCCAGCGAACAATGTTGTAGCACCCGTCATGGTGTTCGGATGTATTGGTAACTTTTTAAATTTCTCTTTCATTATGGAATCGGTTTTCTTGATAGTGAAATTAGACAATCCCAAAATCAAATTTGGTTCCTCCAAGGGAGCATACTGGAAGCGTTATCAGTATTTATTAATGTCTTTTTTTTCCGCTAAAAGTTGTAATTGATTGAGTTGGTTATGTAGATATTATCAGATTGATGAATTTTCTTGTAATACTTTAAGAGAAGTATTTCAGTTGTTGGTTCTACGTACCAGCGTTTAGGGAGAATATTTATGTCGATTAATACTTTCCTACTTGGGTTAGACATGATTAGAGTCGAGGAATTCCCACCTCACTATGGACGGTCTGTGTCAGCGGCTTGCTGACTTCGAGTGTAGCCAGATGACACACACACAGGCTTAACTACTGAACTTTCTGCTACTGTTCACAGTGGTTTAAAGTTTCATTGTCGTATCTTTGACTTTGTTGTGATTGTAATGGGCTTATGTACTGTTGTAATCATAATGGGCTCAATAATGTTATAATTATGATGGGCTTATATACTCATATAAACAATGAGATATACCACAGAATTGCGTAAATCACGTCTTTCACTTGAGTAGCCACCGACTGAGCAAGGTTCCCTCTTTCATATGAAGACAGTCGCCAAGTAGTTCAGGCTGTGATTGAGTCATTACCTTCATAAATTTGACGTCAACTCATCGTTTACCGCACGGAAATCATCATTCGCTCACGTGAACATTTCGTAGGTTACTCGTTATAGGAATTACAGACTTAAGCAGTGTTGTTATCTTGCGTATGTCATAAAGTGATGCTGTCGCCGCTTAGGTAAAGGCACCGTACCGCATATTTTTATTTTCGGAAACCACTCGTAGGCAAACGTCCCACTCATGAAACAAGGCCTTAAATGGAAAGTGATGGCAAAATAGAGAAAAAAGAGAAATTTGAAAGTATTTTTGGAGCTGGATTACTCGTGGAAAAAAAAAATCAGAAAAGACATAGGGTAAAAAGTTTGAATTTCTGTGATGTAGAGAGAGAGAGAGAGAGAGAGAGAGATCTGACAGTCCACCTTACAGCTGCCAGCGGCCTCGCAGTAATCATGTGACACGGTGGCTGGATGAGTATTACGTGATATGGCTAAGGTATACAGGCAGTTAGCTTTCTAGGGCATAAACCGAAGTGGCTTAATGTACAGAAATGGGAAAGAAAACCAGCAGTGCATCACAGGGGAAAGTGAGTCACGTTTCAAGCTTAGACTGGGAGAGTTGGTTAGCCGGACTTTGTCAAGTAGTTATGTATTGTTAGTGTCGTCACCAGGTGCACCAGCAGTACTCTAAATATAGCTGGATCAGCCCTTGTGTAACAGGAGCAGCTGCTGTGCGTCACAATAAAGACAGATCTGGTTATTAATTTAATGTGGAGTTTCAGAGGTAGATATTTGCAGTGATGCCAATTAAATATATATTAAACGGAGAGGTGGAATCATAGAGCTATAGCTGAAAGCAGGAGGTGAGAGAGCTTTAGGAAGAACAATCGGAAATGAAATAGGTTTAGGAAGCGTTGAGCTCCACTAGATAACGTCTGCCCATTTGAGAAACTCGAACATCTGAGTTTGTACAAGAAGGATATCAACTGTCGTGTGTGAACCTATCTGTCCACACCAACTGTAATCATAATCAGAAGTGTATGACAGAGGTACACGCCGCTTATCTTGCTATTCTTTTTACATTACATCGGGGACAACGGGAGAGCTGTACTCTCTGTCGTAACGTTACAATTAATTCATTGAATTCATAATAATTTACAGTGAAAGGAACACTTAAGTCTCCCATCACAGCATCTCGGTTTTTAGATATATTCCTCTGACAGCATGATGGGTCAAGACCCAGAGATATGTTCATTCTGTGACCTGGCAACTCATCCTCCTTCCCCGCCTCCCAAATATCTTAACATCCTTACGTTATACCAGCTCAAGCTTCACCCTCTTCTTTGTTGTGCCATCATCACCACCGTCCCACACAGATACCAGGAGAAAGTATACACCCAGAAATTACTCGAGGTGTCCCAGTAAGATCATAAATGTTCCTCAACTCCAGTCCACTCCGTCTGACCGTAGATATCATCTCATCCCTCCGTGATCTCCAAACAACGTCATTTCTTAGGGCAAATAACAGTGACTTTCTTCACAAAACGACCACTGCACACCCTCCAGCTTCCTGCTGTTATTGTCCCGGTACAACAAAATTCTTAAGACAGGATGTTTGACATAGTTACCTAAATTTTGTCTTTGGGTTTTCATGATTTCGAGGGCAATTCGATTCCCCTTGTTCACAGTTTTCATCAAAGAGTTATAGCATTTCGCCGTGTATAATGACACGTAAAATTTTAGGTAATGCAAATAAAAACCTTTGTACAAACAAATGAGAAAATGATACGAAAACAAAATGTAACCCGATCGATGCTGTATTTAGACTGGCGCTTAGCAGTCTACCCTCCCATCTCTGACCTGATTCAGTAACTGAGACTCGGTGATAATTCCTCGTTTATCTACGTGGTACGACGGTTTGATGTCCTTCCGTGTTATCTTAGAATATTAGAATATTGTTGACCAAGAAATCATCGATACAGTTGTTGATTTCAGTTATCAAACAATATGATCTCTTTTTATTTTTTTGTCATTGACACGCTGTGATTTTTGAAGCCATCAAGTCACACGAGTAATGTTTTATCAGTTCTTAACGCATGCACTGTCGGACATAGCACAAACGTAGCTTCCCAAAGGCTGTTTTATGTAATATTGTCACCAAAGCAGAAACTGGTTGAATAGAGATATGAAATGAGGTTTATTTAAGTGTCTTAAGCAAAGTCACTATAGTTTAGGAACAGGTTCCTCAGAATGACACCGAAAGAAAGAACTTTCATAACCTTAGCCTGCAGTTCGTTAGGAGCAGATGTGTTACTGCAACATCTGAGGGAACTTCTTCCTAATCTAGATCTCGGATTTATCGTGTTTAGCTGTGTGACAAGTGTTTTTTAAGATCCGTTACCTTCACAGATGACGCACTTCCCAAATTCGAAAGTATAGTAAACCCGCGTCTCTCTTATCCACAGCGCCTACTGCAGTGGCTCTCTGATCCAGCTGTATCGGATGACGTAGGACTTCCCATTTTGACGCGGAAGGCTCGGTGAAGACGGAGGAAAACCGGTTTTAGGCTGTCGCTCAGGAAAACTGGTAAAGGCGTGTATGAGGTTCCCACTTGCAGCTGAGTCAGCAAAAGAGGTACGTGCTGCTGGGGATTGTGGTACCATGCTTCACCTTTTCACAGGTGTGTATATATATATATATATATATATATATATACATACACACGCAGCAGTCATCCGATTACATGGACAAAATTTTCTTTGTCTGATACTCGACCAAATTGTGAGTCATTCGTCTACATGGTAAGTGGAATTATTTTTCTCAGAACCATCGCATTTTTTTTTTTTTCCTTTCTTGTGATGCCCAAGGAAGTCGTGTACTGCTTCCTGTCGGGCTGAAAATGGAGAAGTTAAAGGATACTTGACGATGGACCACGACTGAATTTATTGCATACGGGAACCTTGTGAGAAAGCGTTATATTGTTGGTCAGACTTTATTTTTTACGGCAAAAAAAGTGATAAGGAAATATAATCCCATTGGGCATCGCCCATTTCAAATATTAGTCCGATTTATCGTAATATTCTGGCTCCTTGCCAGTCATAATAAATGTTGCTGAAAATACGTTTCTTTCATAGCAAGACACACTGACGTAAATCAATATATCAAGCATAAAAGTGCCGGTGTTGTTGCCAGATGTCTAGTAAACTTGCGTGTAGATTGTCAGCTTAGGTTTAAGATTCAGTAACTTGTTTTATGGGTCGCTGATCTGTTTAAACTGCATCTCTATATCCAAGCCTTTATGAAGATCAGTTCTGAATTTCAGTAACACTTTATGATGACGAGATATCACGGCAAAACACACTTGAAATTGGTTTGTACTCCTGAATCTATAATGTAGTTTCTTTCATTGTATTTATTTATTTAACTTGGATTTATATGGAATGAAACTGTTAAGTTCTGCATTATCTGTGGGCTCGTTTAATCTGAGAAGGCACACACACACACACACACACACACACACACACACACAGGCGTACCTCCTTGGTTTAGTGGTTAGCGTTTGTGACCATGAGTCAGCACGGGTCTGCCCATGATCGGGGGCGTAACGTGTTTGAATTTTAGGTGTAGTAAGTAGTCGGCTCCACAGCCAATTCCGGCAGTTCGTCTTCCCCCTGGGGTTGGTTAGTAAATGGGTACCTCATTTAGGCTGGTATGTGTGTGTGTGTGTGTGTGTGTGTGTGTGCATGTGTGTGTGTGTGTGCATGTGCCTTCTCAGATTAAACGAGCCCACAGATAATGCAGAACTTAACCATTTCATTCCATATAAACCAAAGTGACGCATTCACGGGCTGCCCAGGCTCGACCACATTGGTTCGACTCCTGGTTTTAGTACTCTGTCCAGAGTCAACTCAGCTGTTCATCTACTCAGCTGCCCGGGCCGTCTCAGCTAACATAAAAAATATACATACAAGGTTAAAAGACAGGGGCAACACGAGCAGAGAACTCCTTCCCCGTGACTCGCAAATAGTAGTCACACACACAGGCGTGTGAGCTCCAGAGGAGGTTCCCGTCTCCGAGTTTGTCCTTTCGTTCGTCGCTACAGCCGCACCCGGGTTCCTGCTGACCGCTCCGGGAAAAGCCTCATCCTGACCATTGTTGATCGTCATCAGTAATCACTTGATTGCCTTCCCCAGTGTTTTATGTAAACTTTCGGCCAACTCGCCTCACTTTTTTTTTTTCTTTGTTCATCCCCACCGTCAGTGTATTTTTTTTTTATATTCAGTCTTGCTCTTCAGGTCGGTACAGAAAATTTTTATTATCATTATTATTGTCATCGTTATCATTTATTATTATTATCATCGTTATTATTATTATTATTATTATTATTATTATCGTTATTATCATTATCACTATTATTATTATTAGTTTCATGGAATTGATAATCGAAAATTCTCTCACGCAACACAAGCATACCGACATATCATGAATCTCTTTGGTAAATGGTATATACAAACAGATCAGGCAGGAAACCAGTATCAAAGAGGTGGTGAACATTCACGGAAGCAACACGGGGCTAAACACATCCTTTGGAACAGAATCTCGTAAGTTCAGTTCTGTAGCCATATCGTAGATCACTGTTACGAAAGGCTCTGTGTAGTCTGAGATGTAGGAGTAGGAACATTGGCACCTACAGTAAAGAGGTTGGGATTATGGGAGGCAGGTGAGTAGATGCCCAAGTAAAAATGATCATCCACCAAAGTTCGTGTGGATTTTAGGTAAGACATCATGATATACGAGGCATGAGGGATGAAATTAGCAGCAAGGGGAGGTAATGAGACCAATTAGGTCTGCAGTAAAGTCAGTGAGGTGAGAGGGGTTGAGGAGGATGGAATTAAGAAGGCCTTGACTGCGATCAAGAGGGACAGGAATACCCCAGGCGACGAAATGAATACTAGAATTAAGATAAGTGACGTTGACGCTGACGGTGTAGAGGGAAGACAACAAAGCCGGCAAAGGGGTGGATGAACCCACAGAGTCGTCAGTGAAGGTAAATATGGAGAGAGAAAAAAGAAAAATGAGAAAGAAATATGCTGAGGACACCGGTTTGTTACATTCCTGATTCTGAATGCAATCAAGGCATGAGTTGGGAGTGGTTAAAGGTAAAGAATGCACTGGTAAGATGGCTGGAAGATACGCTGGTGATTAAGGAATATTGATCTCGGTAAACTGGAAGCCAGCCTGGGCCAGAGTGATGAAACGTGAGCTTGGGAAATGTAGATCGGTTGTGATATTTGGTCTGCGGGGACAGCGTAATTAATCCAGAAGGACAGAACTCGCGCGGGTGGGTAGGGAAAAATATGATGGGTATACTTGGGTGTGTACCAGCGAAGATGTCTGAAAAAAAAGATTGAGAGGACGAGGAAGACAGGGATATGCTGTAGAGGGGACAAAGAACGTCCTCCAAACGTTACATTTAAGGGGAGAAAACAATAGGGAAGTCATATGAAGACCTGCAAGCTGACAGACGGTGAGTAATTCGGCGAGTGTACGGAAAAAGTGATAAAGGCATAATAATGATAAATAAGTGAATAGATAAAAGAAAAAAATTGAGAGATAGGTACAGAGGGCAGAAACCTAAGACCAGAGCAGGAAGGGAAGACTATTTCCCCTCCATCATGGGTGCAACTAAAGGGAAATGCAAAATGAGGTATGTGCTGAGGATCATATACAAGATGCGGATGGATCGGTGGAGAATGGGGCAAGGCTCGTGTCTGTGAGATTAAGCTTTGACGTTCAGCTGGGACTGAACTGAACATTGATGCCAAATCGTATGTAGCTTTCCTGGAGTGGGGGGTATACAATAACCATAGGCTGAGGATGGGGAGGTCTTGTTCTGTTGGTGTTGAGAGATCACAGGAAAAAAAGATTAGAGAGATCGAGATGAGCAGTGGAACTTTTAGTCAGCATTTTGGGACCAGCCGAGGAAATAGAAAGTAAATGTCGGTAGTTGTGGAAAATTTCAAAGCACACATTGATAGAAATGCAACAGTAAAAGTTGGGGGACCCCATTAGCACAAAACTCTTTACAAATAAAAATTACAGTTTGATAACTAAAGAACAGGTTTCCCACTTACTCTAAAATTCTTAGGCGATACATTCTCTCTCTCTCTCTCTCTCTCTCTCTCTCTCTCTCTCTCTCTCTCTTCAGCCCGTGTTTATATTTCATTAATGCCTGGCACAGAAAAGGATTTTCGTCCTTGACCGGAGCCTATGACGTAGAAGTAATTATCCACACACACCGACACTCGCTCACGCGCACAGGCGTACACACACACAGGTAAGCAACACATGCAAAACCTTTTACACAAACACACACACACTCGAGCGAGCGCGCTGCTTTTATCACTCGTACAGGCAAACACAGAATATGTTGAGGCGACCTTACCGTTCGTTGGAGATACACATTGAAGCCTGGATCTCAAAACATTGGACCACCGAGAGGCTAATGTGGCGTGTTGTGTCCGTGATAAGTCTGGATGCTGTTGTCACTCGGAGTCTTGAATGACAAGGGACGTGCGCCACATTATACACAAGCAATGATTAACTTCTTTCCCCGACCCTGAACCTTTCTTGCATCATTTTGGTGGTGTCAGGCTGCTATGCTGCTGCTGCTATTTGCTACGCTGCTCTGGTACCATGTTACTATGCTGCTGTGCTACAGAGGCCATCATCAGTACACTCCAATCGCCCAGCTTAAGGTTTATAGCATTTTTCTGGTAATGTAACTTTTCTTCAGATGGAAAATGCAAAACCATCAACATTATTGTACAAACTTTTACTCTCTCCTTTTACATACCCTCCTAAATACTGTTATTCCCTCTGCAGGTCATTTCTAGAGTCTGCAGGTAGGACTGTGTCAAACGCAAACAAATGATTCACCTCCCATGCTCCCCTCATCCTGCCGCATACTGGAGCTTCGCCAATTGCTCCAGGAAAATTGTATTTACCTCCCATGACAATCCATCCATAAAAGATTAGATAGCCCATGGTGGTATCGAACACCCTTGACGTGGACCCACTTTCTCCAGAAACCACACACCCTCTTCCCTTGGTGACTGCTTACTTGCGCTACACTCCCGTTAAAAAACTCTTCACTTTCTGTAAGAGCTTTGGCTTTTTCATATATCCATACCATCTTCATAAAACATGTCAGTCACTTCTAACGTACGCCTTCTTCAGATCCATAAACGATACATAAGTCTCCCTTTCTATTTCTCACATTCATCAAAGCAAACACCAAACATGTGTACTCTTTACCTTTCCTGTTCCACCCCAGTCAGCTGCTCCATGCATAACACCACTCTCTCATCTACTGCTCATCCATATACCTTGCCAAGTATATTCAGATATATACTACGTGTGATTCAAACATTGTTTCCCTTGCCTTAATAGAAGAGCAAAGTACACGCAGTCCACCAGTCCTCAAGCTCTTAAGAATGATATTTAGGAAACTACTCGCAGCCAGTAACTTGAAAAATGTCAAGATTTGTATACCCTTGCCTGTCACTTAAAGGAAAGCTAACTGTAGGATCATCTCTTCATAAAGTTACTAGTACCATGAACTTTAAATTACGTATACATGAATTAGATGAGATTTTAAGTAAATGTGTGTTGAATGTTGATAGAATTCAGAAGGCCTCAAAGCCGTGCGATGGCGAAACTGATATCCCGAGTCAGGTTAGGTCACGTAAACCTCTTCTCGCCTTTTGGTCAGTCATTCCTCAGTTGGAGTGTGGTATGACGGTTTATATGTTCTCATGTTCACCATGATTCTGTATCATGGTAGTGGCTTGAAAAACAATCCAAAGCTTAGAGCTTACGTGTATACTTTTATAGCGCGCGCGCGCGCGCACACACACACACACACACACACACACACACAAGTTGTTGCATTTGAAATCAGCAGAAAACATTTAAACCTCCCAGAGTGATAATAGTTCGTGAGTCGTGGGCTTTAATATCGTGTATACGCATTGCTTCGACCGTCATGTTAAAGTTATTGGCTAGGTGAGCGTGGCTGTGTTCACGGGGCAGGGAGTTCAGTAGGCATAGGAATTCTTTCATGTCACGATATATATATATATATATATATATATATATATATATATATATATATATATAATATGCTGAGAGGGGCAGCTGATGGGATGGCTGATCACTACCTTGTGGAGGCGAAGGTGAAGATTTGCAGAGGTTTTCAAAAAAGAAAAGAGAATGT
>JAYMFT010011910.1:0-16833 GCA_038088735.1 Panulirus argus
GAGAGAGAGAGAGAGAGAGAGAGAGAGAGAGAGAGAGAAATAAACGAAAAAAAAAAGACAGGGAAAGTATTTACGAGTATTTAAAAAGGTGAAAGACCTGTCTTTTGAAATGAGCCAGGTCATAGTTATTAGGAAAGACATGAAAAGGTAGATATTTGCAAAGCTTCGACGTATAGGGAAAGAAGCAGTTATCAAAAGGGCACACCCTTGAGTTGCCGATGGCCACACAATAATCATGTGTCGCTGCAGCTTGCCAAGTGTTGCGTGGTCTAGGTAGTGGTTGGGGCATACAAACAGCCAGTTCTCGGAAGCAAAAGCCAAAATAATTCCTATAGAAGAGGGAAAGTGAACCAACATTGTGGTGTAGGGCAAGGGCGTCAAGTTTGCAAGTTAGCCTGGGACAGTTTATAAGTCGTACCGCTTTCGACTCGACTTTGTCAAGTAAGGAATCAGAGCTAGAACCGCCCAAAATGTGAGAGTAGTACTCCATGCAAGGACGATTCAATTCCCTTGCATAAACGGAGCAACTGGTCAGAGGAGAGAAAGTTACGACATCTAAGCAGGACATTCAGTTTTTTAGAGGCAGACATAGCTATTGCCATAATGTGGAGTTTCCAAGAAAGAGTGGATGTTACAGTAATACCAAGTATGTCCATTGTGTCAAGAGGTGGAATTACAGAAAAATTAAAGGAGATACGAAAGTTGGCAGGAGTTTTTGATAGAGAGATGGGTAGAAATTGGGTCTTGGAGGCATTAATCTTAACTAGATTTTGTGTACCCCGCTGAGATGTCCTGTCCAAGTCCAAGTTTATTGTGGAAGCTGTGTCAAGGCGAGATGCAGATCGATTGAGAGAAGAGGGAGTAGAAGTGAAGGGTGTGGATGAATGCAGTGTTAAGTCATCAGAGTGTGAGTGCATTGGATTATTTGTGGAAGAGAGAAACTCGTTGAGAAAAAGGAGAATAAGTGCAGGGGACACCGCTGCTGATGGAGAAAAAGGGGGAGGCTGATCCATCAACAACCACAGAGATAGATCGGCAGGAGAGGAAGCTAGATATCAGGGAGCAAAGTGAGGGAGGGAAGCCAAAAGAGGGGAGTTTACAGCTGAGACCCCAATGCCACACCTTGTCAAAAGCCTTAGATATGTCAAGAGCAACTACATATGACTTATAAAATCTTTCAGGGATGATGACCAGACACGTGTATTTTGAGGAATAAAATACTTATTTACAAAAAAAAAAATCTATGTGCTGTCAACACATAGAGAATGAAATTACATTCTTATCCCTTAAGTAGAAATCATTTTCTCCTATCCTTAAATGATAGAACGGCGGAAAATGACGTTAGAGTTACAGCGGAGGCTTTACCATCCCTGCGCGCGTCCAGAACGGCGGAAAATGACGTTAGAGTTACAGCGGAGGCTTGACCATCCCTGCGCGCGTCCCTTGAGCGAGGTAGGTAGAGGTCACCCGACCTGCCTCTGCGAAGCCATTCTCCTGTCCCGTGTGTCATCATATCGTGTAAACATAAGCAAACCCACAGGGAAGGAGGAGGTACCACAGCAAAATCTATAGGACTTGGGCCTCTGGGGATGGGGGACCGAAAAGGAGAGATGAAATCTAAAAATATCAATAAGGTCACTTCACCCTAGGGTAGCATACACGTGTTTACCCTTTCCCAGAGCCAGTGTCATCTTTTGGCGGCATTCCCTGTAGCAGTTTCCATGTATCAGTTATTCGAAATATGGTAAATTTAGAACCATATAAACTAAAGGTTACATATCGTATTCCGAGAAAAAATCATTCGTGTTATTGACACATAAATGAACAAATTCCACTCATGCTAGATGCAGAATTATCAGTTTGTGCATTATACAGTCGTTATCCTAAACATAAAATTGTCATACTAAGTCCCCACTATAAGATGGTGCTGCATGCCTTGCTCGAGACGCCAGACAGCCTAATCTGAGTGTGAATCACTTACTCTTTTTAGTTTATTTTTCTTGCCCAGAGACCACTTGAAAAGTAAATAATCGATGGAGGGCGACATATAATTGCTTATACATTAAGTGTGTGAATATAGTGCTTATTTTTCAGTCACTTGGCTCAAACTCATTAATCCATAACGCAATGAATTGAGCTCAGAAATGTTCAGTGAATCTCGCTGGGAGACACCTCAAAATGGCATTTTAAATATATCAATTGTGCTGAACTACTAACCCTTTTTGGAAGTGGTACATATCCTCCATAGTTTTGGGGTAACGTAGTTACAGGGGCAAAACTATATCGTATTTAGCTCCTCACCGCAATGAGCTTTGGCTATTGAATGATTTTCTTAAGTAATGCTAGTGAAGTAATAAGAGATAAGATAAAAACTGCGTAACATGAATTTGAGCGTTGCTTTATAAGCTTTTATTAAACTGTATCACAGAAGGTGATAAGTGTATGAGGGAGAATGTAGGGTTACTTAAGATAGTACATAATACACAAGTTATAATCAACAGGAGGTTTAAATTACCTCAATCACAAGCTGATAGATCTTAATGTTTGATATCTATTAGGCGCACGCATTGATTACTGTGCAATTAGCACCTGAAAACAAGGTATCAAACCTTGTTTTATTATCAGTCATTTATAATGATAGTAGTCCTATGGATGGACAGAGATAGACATTCATTACAGACTGATACACGTAAAGAGATACACATAACTGTACATCAAACATTATGATGAAATATAAACTTCAGAAACAATGGAGATGTGGAAGAAGATGGAGTTTACGCTCATGTAAAATGAAGCAAGTGTATCATAGCACTATATAAACCTGGAGGTGACGACACCACCTGGGAAGACAGGTTTACACCACAACAGTCTAACACTTGCCATTATCTTAACTGTTTCCTCCCACAAGAAACCAGGAGGTAACAACACTTAATGAGGACACAACACCAGCAGACTGTGTACCACTTGCCATTATCTTTGCTGTTTGCTTCCATCACAATTCATTATATCTTTCAGTGTAAGTTAAAGCCAATATCACTTGTTTTTAGGTTTCATGTATTGGCATTTCTAAACAAAAACATCCAAGAGTATTGTGGTTCGGTCTGTGAAATACACTTGTATAATTGTTAGAAACCCAGAAGACATATGAACTTTTGTTATATTAGCAGGCTTAGGTTAGGTTTGGTCGATTAAGTTGGTTAGGTTAGGTTGTGTCGTACTAAACACTCCACAGAAGGAAGTTTGGCCCTGCATCATTGGGATGGAGATTACCAAACAAAGTCATAAAAGTACAGACAGAAAAGCAATCAACTTAAATTTTAGTATTCGACTGGAACTCCTACGGTGCTACAGGTGCATTTATTTCATCAACCATACTGCACACTTCATGGATTTAGGTGGATTTGCTTGTTTAGAGAGAGCCTTGTTTTACAGTCATCTGTAATGTTCTCATTTTTTTAAGAGAAATAGTTTTCATTAACCTATTCTACTATTTATGCTGCATTTTTGTGTTTAGGGAAACTGGCCTGTTGAGAGTACTAAAGCAAAATATATTTTCTGGTTTCATTAGCTGCAAGTTTCATTTTTACATCAAACTTTGCTCTTCTAGTTAGCAAAGTGAGCAATGCAAATGGCATACCCTGTAATTCTGTTATATTTAAGCATATTTCAGCACAAATCTGTGTTTTGTCAAACCAAGCAGATGCTACAGCAAGTGGTCACACAATCCCAGCAGTAGAACAATATATCGTTGATATATTTCTTCTGTCATTTTGGCAACTAGGTGAGTTTTTATAGGTTTTGTTGAATTTTACCAGTGTATTTCCTACTTTTCCGTTAAATAGTTCTATATTTTCCTTGATACACATATCTCTCATCATCATCACATTTTTTTACTATCATTTACTGAAATATGATTGTACTGCAATGGCAATCATCCAGGAATATCCCCGGTCCAAGTATGAGAAGGAGGTCTGTTTACTTAAAACATTTATTTCCTACGGTGAAGCGAGGAAGAGGATTAATGAGTCTCACCGGACTGGAAAGCCCAATAAATCCTTAGCATTTCTATAGTGTACACTTGCCACCCTGACTGTCTCCTCTGCTGAAATATGAACCACGAACCCTGATGACCCTAAACCAAAACCCATACAATCCGAACCTTACCCTAACCTAACCCTAACTGAACCTTAAATTACCCTAGCCTTATCCTATCCCAACCTTAGCTGAACCTTAACCAACCCATACGCTTATCCTCATCTAGACCTTACCTTAACCTAAACTTAACTTCATATGAAAATTATCCTCTACCTAACCTGCCCTAACTGTAACCTTAACAGCAGCTGAACCTCAACTTAACTTGATCTTAACTTTATATTTTCCATTACCACATGTATATCGACATAATGCCATGGCGGTAGACAGACTTTACCCTGAGGGAGCTGTCATAATATTCAAAATTAGCGGCCAAGAGGCCATAGTGCTGCCATCTGGGAGTATGGAGATGGTGTAAACATACAACAGCGACTAGGCTAAGAGGGTACCTAGTGACAGAACTAGGACCCCGATTGCTCTATCAAGGAATAAAGAATTGAAATGAACAACTAGGCTAATACAGTACTGCCTTCAGCAAGGCTAATACCTCGCTAACTACCTTTACTGCCTCTTGAGTTGTGGATAATGACTAATGTATGTATTCAGCATTAAAGTATCTATCCTTTGACATATTACTCATAGTTTTTGAAGTATATATATATATATATATATATATATATCGATCTTTATTGATGATTCTTGAATGAGTGGAGGTGGACGAGGTTAGGTGTTTAATTTTCATGATTGTGGCATGATAAAGATTTTGTTTTACTATGTTATTCGTTAGCCAGTTTTATGCCCTCTTAAAAGCCATTAATTTTGAAGATGTTCCTTCTTGGAAGGTCTAGTGTTTGGTAGCGGTTCTTGATTATATGATCCATTAGGCATGTTGTTGCAAGTCATCATTCGTTTACATGGCTTTCTAGGTAATGTGTTTAATCATATCTTATTGAGTAACATATGCCAGAGCTCTGGTAATAATAACTTGATGAAATGAGTATAGACCTGCATGTCTCTATACTGTATTTGGAAGTGTGTTTCTTTATTCAAAGTCATGAGCCTAGAGTTTTATCTCTACACAGGGTATTATGTTTTGGTATTCATTATCTTTAGTCAAGGTTAAATTTTGCATGTTTTATCCCCACATCTAAACACACCAGCACTGCCTTACCATTTTGTAATTAGAATTAGGGGTAGTTTATCAACGATATTAGCTAGATTTTAAAATCATTTGAAGTATTTACAGTAGGAGTATATATTATTATAATTATTCAGTTTTCCTGTGCCCAGCAAGGACAAGGTGATAATAACATCCTAAAAATAATGATGGCTTTTCAGACATCCACCTGTTTGTGATACAAATTATGGTCAGAATCATTTAAAAGACCAAAAACTAGCAGAAAATCAATTTCAACCAAACCTAACAAAGTTTGCTGGATGTCCAAAATGGTGATAATACCAAAAACATTATTACTTTTGCTATTTTGAATTACTTTTCATGTTCTCAATTACCTCATCCTAGTCGTATCAATTTATTTATATTGATAATGCCTAAACTTATTAGGGAACTGCTCAACATGCATTATGCTCCATAATAACTCTGACATTTCTACTGGTACTCCACAGCAAATAGAGTTGGAGTCATGACAATTATTTGTCACATTTTTGTTGAGTCTGATATGTCTCAATCTTGATTTTGCCAGAATAGTTTCTAGTTCTCTATTTATGACTTCCACCCATGGCCAAGAGTAATAGTCAGATTTATGATACCCAAGAAATTTCCATTGTCTGTCTATATGAGATTCTTCATTACCTTGGATTCTTTTTTCAAAAAATGTATAACAACCGGCAAGTATTTTTTTTGTATATTGTACTTCTGGTAAACTAGAAGACTTGCAGGTTTATCAGTTTTCATTTCCTATAGTGCCACATCATGATGGGGTCCACTGGAAGGCAGTATTAAATTCTTTATCTGATAGATTTATAATTACATGCAAATGCTTTTATACTGATAATGAATATTTGGGATTCAGACCTGAAAGATATTCCATTGCAGGTGTTGAAGCAACATAAAATACTACTGATGCCTGCTGTAAAGTGCATGATATTTATTCTCATGGTTTGCACATTGTGAATACTTCAGTTCCCAGAACAGGGTATATTCCAATGAGTCTGCAGACCATAGTTCCTATTTCAGCAATTGATGGACGTTAAAAAGCTGAACCAACATATAAAATCAAGTTTACTTCTGTTTAAGTTCCATTTTCAGGAGTTAATGAACTGACCAAAGCTGAACCAACACATCAAATCCACTTTACTTATGATTTAGTTCCATTTTCAGCCATTGTTGGACAGTAAAAAGCTGAAGCAAAATATAAAATCCAGTTTATTTCTGTTTAGTTCCATTTTATGAAATTGGGATATCTTTATTTAAGGGTAATCCTTAAAAAGGCTTTTAAATTTTTTTTGGTGGATTATTTTTGGCTCAGAGGATTGTTGCTTTGAGCGTGAAACTTGTCCAGGTGATAGTAAGAGAAAGCTTATATTAGATATGACTATTATATGAGATATTAATTGTATTCATTCTGCTCTCATAATGTCCATTTTTTTTTCTGATAAGGAATTCCAATTTAAGATTTTAGTTCTATTATCATTCATTTGTCCTTCCTTCAGAAAGTAAGCCATATTGTAAAACTTTTACTTTTTTTTTTTTTTATGAAATATACCAAACATACAAATTTTAGTGCTATCATGGGGGTAATTTTAAGTGCTACAGTTGCAATTTTCAGAGCTATAATTCTGTATTATCTCAGTTTGCAAGCAGACCCACAACCGTCTGTTAGTGTGTGTCATATCGCATTTATTTAAGTCTCATCAGATGGCTGATTATGCGGTGAATGAGTCATTATTTAATTATGATACTGTTGATTTATTGGTCATCTGTTTTAACCGTTATGTAACTTTTATGTTTTGTTTTCTCTTCTATGCTGATATAGGTCTGAGGTTATAGAATAAGCTGCTAAAAAAAAATTTCGTGTTCATGCTAATGATTTCCAGAATGTTTCATTTTCCCACTGCAGTCATGAGCAGGAAGAGGAAGAGAGCTGCAACAATTGCATATAGTGAGGCCATTTTGGCAGTGTTTGTGAGTGTAACTGAGTTTAAGGATATTGATGAATACTAATTATGTTGCCCCATTCATACAATTTGGTAATGAGATGAAAACCTTTGACATACTTTCATCAACCTGCTCTGCTGCATCAATTTCCATCCACAAACTGCATACGAATGAAAATATTTAAAGTCAAAACCTCCCAGATTTAGCTTGATGATATGAAAGATTTGTTAAAGATTTGGTTTTTAGTTACAAGTAGTACACTTTAGATTAAGGGTGCTAGCCTAATTTTTCATTACATTTAAATGCACATGATACTACAATTTTTATGGTCATTATCATTAGTCACACTAAAGTGGAAATTGAAAATTATATCAATTTTCTTTTTCAATAGATATTTGTCAATTTTCCAAGAACAGCCTTCACTTTGTACATGATATCAATATTATGTAATGCATCAGGTATCCATTTTCATTTCTTTATAACATTTATTGATTCTAGTTTGTTACTGACATAGTTAAGTGAATGTATCTTTTATGAGAGAACAATTTTAACATTTTTCTGCATTCTTTTATGTAAATCATCATCTATTTTTAATTATTTTGGTTTTCAAGGAAATTTATAGTGAGATCTAGAATATTTATCTCCATCTGATACTGAAAATGTAGGAGGTGTCAAATTAGTAATTGCAGTTTTTGATGGATAATTGGCTACGCCTTTAATATTTAATTTTGCTGCAAAGGGTTAAAGAAGTTCCAACAATGTTGGCATTGGACCTTCCAGTATCTATCTATATATCTATATCTCTAACACTTGTTCCCTCCGGAAACTCCCATTAAGGCGTTGGCTACAGCAAAAGAGTCCCCACTTAACCCTGTCCTTACATGCCTCCCTCACATACACTATTTCTTGCTTTGTTCTACCACTTCTCTCCCTCCAGTATTCTTCCACTCCATTTCCCCATGTCAGAGGTGGTCTATCTCTCACACCAACCCCTTTAATTTACTCTCATACACCCACTTTGTAAACTCCCCATCTTGCATTCTTTCCACATGTCCAGACAACCTCAAAATATTACATTTCACCCATTCTGACACTCAGCAATTAACTCCCTTTGCATTCTTTGCCATACCACTTCCCTCACACACCCTGTCATTTCATTCTTTATTTCATCTAGTCATACCACATGCTCCTCTCAAATAGCTTGTTTCCTCAGCTTGGATTCTTAACCTCAGTGTCTCATTCCATGTCTATGTTTTGGCTGTATAGGTCAGGGTTGGGAGGACTATGTTGTCCCTTAATCCTCTCTTCACTTACAAACTTATAACTCTACCCTTCATTATTCTATTAAGGGACCCAGGGACTCTTTTACCCTGTACTGCTCTCTCCCTTATCTCTCCTTCCATATCACCACACTTACCCAAGACAGCTCCTAACTACTTGAATTCTTTCACCTCATCCAGTCTTTCTCCCCCATATCCAAAATAAAGTTTAGTACGCTTTCCTCTTTCACTCTATATGGTTTTGTAAAATCTCTACTTTCACGCTGTTTCCTTTCAGTCACCATTACTTTACTCACATGTGCATTTACCTTCAATTGCCTGTGCTTACACACATCATAAAGCACACTTACAACCTTCTGCTACTCCTTTTCACTCTCAGCAAACAACACAGTATCATCCACAAATCAACACAATAATATGTGCTCACAGGCTTGCCACTAGCCATCATACTCTCACCATCACACTCTATCTCTACACCCCCTTTCCCAAGTTTTGCTTTCATCTCTTTCATCACTCCATCCATATATATCTTAAAAAGCCAATTTGACAACACAGCCCTGCCTCTCACCCATATGTATACTAAAACTTTAACTTAACTCTCCATCCACTCTTACACATGCATTTGCTCCTCTATAGAAGGCTTTTACACCATCCAGCAGTTGTCCCTCTATACCATATATCATTAACACATCCCATAAAGCATTCCACTTGACTTTATCATACACTTTCTCAGATCCACAAAAGCTACATACAACCTCTTACCTTTTGCTAGATACTTATCCATGTCATTTTCAAAACAAAAAAATCTGATCCACACAACCCCTACCTATCCTAAAACCCCCATGCTCCTCACTTATTATTCATTCACTCACTTCCATCTCTCAATCAATCAACATTCTTGCATAGCCTTTCATGGTAAACTTAACAGACTTATTCCCCTATAATTTGTGCATTCATTCTTAGCACCTTTTTCTTTGAATAAAGGAACAATAATAGCTTTCACCCAATCCTTAGGCACAACTTTGTTTTCAAGATGAATTACATATCAGATGTATTTACCCTGTCACACATTCTCAGTTTTTCCTCCATACTTCAGCATTTCAGTCGTAATTCCATCCACTTAACATGACTTTCCTACTTTCAGCCTCATTATCACCCTTTTTACCTCCCTTTATGCTATTGGCACTTGCACCTATATCCTCTCCCTTCCCTCCTCCATACCCATGCATGTAACAACTGCTGCTTCCCCCTCTCCGACAAGAACAGTTCTTCAAAATACTCCTTCCATCTTCCTTTTACTTCCTTTTTTTTGATTCAGCAATGCCTCTTCCTTGCTCATCACATTAATGTTTCCACTCTTACATCATCTCTTTCCTTTTTCACCTCCTTCCAGTACAATTTTTTATTTTCCTTAAACTTTTCACTCGACTTTCTTCCAAAATTTTCATCTACTCTTATTACTTTCTTAATATTCTGCTTTCACATCTTACATCTTCCCTCCTCCTTTGCTGAGCTTTTATTGGTACATTCCTTCCAAGCAATCTACCATACACCTTCTTCTTCTCATCCACAGCATTTCTAATCTCTTCTGTCCACCATGCATTGCCCTTTTTATTCCTATATCTCATAACTTTATATCCAACTACTAATTCTACAAGATTTAATAGCCTGTCTTTAAACATTTAAAAACCTCATTACCATATCCATAAATCTACTGAACTTCCATCCAAACTTTGTCACTCTCCTTTCATACTCCTTGCATTCTTTCTGATTCATCTGTAGACTTGCCAACACTTTTACCTCTCTATTCTGTCTTACACCATATCTACACTTCTCCCTGATCCTCACCCCAAGAACCACAAAATGGTCAGTCTCCAAAAAATCCTCTAACAACTGTACCATCTAGCATGGCCTTTCTCAGTCTTTCATCCACTGCCACATGATCAGCCAAACCTTGTTGCTCTACTCTTCCATCATTTCCCATCCATGTATACCTGTGGATCATTTTGTGTTGAATAAAGGTGTTTGCAAGAATAAACCCCTATAAGCACAGACATCCACAAGACAATTTCTATTCTCATTTACTCCAGGCACTTCCTATTTACCAACTGTTTTGCCAATTTCATCACATCCCACCTCTGCATTCATATCACTCATTTACAACCACCTTTCTTTCCATCTTAAAACCATTTATACAGTCATTCAAATTTCTCCAGAAACACTTCATTTCATCATTACCTAGCACAGTCTTCACATTCACAGGCACATATACACATAATCTTGCATACTTCACTTTTCCAGTCTTTCCTTTTACCCACACTATTCATGACCCAATTTATCCATGCTCTGCATTGTTCTCCCACACTCTTAATGACAGCAGAATTGTACATCTTTCTCTCCCTCTTCCCAAATAGTTTTCATTCATTCCCATCTACAACACTCCTCCTTCCATGCCCTCCCATAACTTGCATTCATCATTTACAGTTTCACTCCATACACCCTGCCTAAGGATATGGGTTTCCCCAATCCTTAGCACATCCAAACTATAACTTTTAAATTTCTCCACAAGCTCCTTCCACTTACTATCACCAGTTATCCCATTTACATTCAGCATAATCACTCTCAGTTGCTCATCCCTTTTGCTACTCAGCATAACTGGTAGGCTATAGTGCCACTTCTTAACCTTTTGTGCATCACCTTTAACAGGCCACTTGCAAAGGGAAACTCCAACATATTGTTTCCCAGTGGCAATGGGGCTCCCAAATTGTCCAAAAAAATAAAAAACTCCACCACTCCTCAAATGTTTGTGTGTATTTAAAAAAGAAAACTACAGCTACTATTGTACTGATGGAACTGGGCAGTGCCTCCCCTTAGTTCCAACCCTAAGGGTGTAATAATGAGGTTACTGTGAGACAGCGGGTGAGACTTGGATACTCTTGAAAAATAGAGTGTCACTTTGAGACACTGAAATTCAAAACCTTAATCCAATTTCAAGCCTACCATAGTTGCAGGACCTCCTAGCCTTATTGATCACTATACTGTCACTGCTGGCAGTATGGTAGCAACATAATCACTGGTCCTTTTTTATTATTATTGTATGGTGTCACTGGAACTGTTAAACTTCTTAAAATCTACAGAATCAGGAACCAGGAGGGTTAACTTAATATTAGTAGATTTCATAACTCATATTTAGATCAGGTTTTTGGCTTTAAAATTAGTTTGTCTTACTTTAGGTTGCAACAAAATCATCCTGTAGAATTTCTGAATTAAGTATTGGACAAGACATCTCCCATAACTGCATCTCCTCATTCCCAAGCCTGCAGAAATCAGGCAATTTTAGAGACAACCCTTTTTATCTTTTGAGAATAAATTAGCTAAAATTTCAGTTCAGATTCACATTAAAAATACCTTTGTAGTATCACTAATTTTGTTTAGCAATTTGAGAATTAAGGTGAAAAATGTACAGTCATGTCACATTATGAAAATTAAGGTGAAAAATGTACAGTCATGTCAAGAAAGTTCACGTATATTTAATCTGAATTTCTTGTTTCATGCTTACATAAATTACCCCCATTATTTTCAGAATATGCACAAAACTTTCATGTAGGCAGTAGTTGGTAGACGGCCAGAGACCAGGGAGGTATATTATCCGTACTACCTGCCTGAGCATTGAAAGGGTTAGTGACAGTTGCATAATGAGCCAGCACTTCAAAGGCTGTAAAGTTGCATACCTGTGACCTAGGTAGCTCTCTTTCCTTTCTGCCTCACCCACATGTAGACCACTGGCATTCTACCCACAAACATACAATCTCTCCTTGTCACACACAACACTTGACAATCATAACTCACACAGTTCATTCTTCATAATGAGATATTCCTGCAGTGAGCACCCTGTGCTAACCCTACCTTTGACAAAAGGTAGGAGCAATACAGAGTACAGGTTGTTCCTCTCTTTTCCGGCGCTCTGAGGTCCGGCAACTCCTGTGCTCCAGCACGTTTTGAATCTACCACCGTTAGTTTGTGGATCTGCCACCAGGGTAGCAATGTTAGCAAGTTAGCAGCAATAAGGTGCCTAAATCTGTTTACACTGCAGCCAAACTAAGTAACAGTCCTGTTAATTTCTTATATTAAGCTGTATTTTAACCCTTCAGGATGTCATCCAAGAGACCAAGAGATGCAGAAGATGATGATAGTGCTAATAAGCGTAAGCATGAATCATTATTGATGCTTGAAAAGGTGGTGTTACCGAGAAAATTAGATAAAGAAACTTCAGTAAAGACTTTGAGTACGATGAGATTGGATTATCAACTGTGTATATCTTAAAGAAACAAAAGGAGCAGATTTTTAATTTTTTTGCTGAAAATGAAAGCCAGTAAAGTTCAAAGTTTTGGAAAACTCTGAAAGATGCCAGAAATACAGAATTATACAGTGCAATTATAAAGTGATTTAAACTCCAATGTAATGAAGGTGTAAACATTTCTGGGGAGATGCTTAGCTGTGACAAAGTTTGTGGATGAATTTGCACAGTTAGTGGCAGTGGAAAACTTAGCCCCAGAATAAGTGTGTACTGCTGACAAATTTGCCCTGTATTGGTGTTGTATGCCACCAAAAACCCTTTCCCAAGAACTGAGGTTTCTCCATCTGGGGATAAGGATTCCAAAGATAGGGTAACAATTCTTGGCTGCAGCAATGCTGCAGGAACTCATGAAACCAGGCTGATGGTAATTGGTAAGAGTGTTCACATGAGAGCTTTTAAAGGAATGAAAATTCTTTCACTTATCTACTGTGGTACTAAAAAATGATGGATGACAACTAAGCTTTTTCTTGAATGATTTGAAAATTACTTCATGCATGAAGCTAGAGCTAGAGCAGACTGTAAAGGAGCATCCACACTATTGGGCAGTGCCCAGCAGGCACCAATGTTAAATCCATCATCAGACTCTTTGTGGCAACTTTGACAGGCAAATCAGTGGATTGCCCTTGCCTGTAGTTGAGTGAAATCACCAGACACTGCCTGGTGGTTTGACGCTGGTTCTGGAGCAACAGTGCTGCCAGCTGCAAAAAGTTACCACTCTTTACACCATATAGATTTCTGCAGTTTTTTTTTTTTTATGCACACAGCAATCATTATGCTGCACAGCACTTCTTTTTTTTCTTTCAACTTTGCTGCTCATGGTGATCCCGCACTCGTGGCCTGCTGACCACTTACTGGCTGTAGTACGACTTGACTGCCCAACCATCTCAACAGTGTGGGCAACAACTCAGGCATGTCCAGTGAGGGCACAGCCCGCTGGGAACTGCCCGATAGTGTGGACATGGCTTAACTCTGTTGGCCTCAATCCAAAGTGTAAAACATTTTTTATTTTATATGATTGTTTGCCACACCCCAAATCAGAAGCTTGTTTGGAAGCATCATTAGTTGTTTTATTTTGTGCTTTAAGCTCTATTCTGCATTTGGTAACACAGCAATATGTATGTGGAATGAGCTGGCAAGACTAGGGGTTGGGCATATTGTTTTCCAGCTTTTTCTGAGATCTGGCCGTGGTCAGGTCCCAAGGTTGACAGATTACAGAAGTTAAACCTGTAGTAGGTAGGAGCATTAGGTACGAACATTAGGAAGAAGCCATAGGTAGGAACATTAGGCAGACTCATTAGGTAGAAATAGTCACTAGGATCAATAGGTTAAAACCTCTGCAAACACTGTTCTAGAGTTGCCCTCTGCCAGTAACCTGTTAAGGGTGAGGCACTAAAGGATAAGAAGTGACACAGGAGTTCACTATTGCCGTAGCCACCCCTTGAGGGAGTTCCAGGAGGGAACAGGCATCAGAGATACAGGCAGATAGATAACACAAAACTTTCAGATTTGCATGACCAGCCATAGACAGACTTAAACATAACTTATTCTAGATAAGACATGCAATTACTTCCCCATCTTTCTTATAAATTTTTCTGAATATTTAGATTATTAGTTCATGCATTAGATGAGAATCTAATGAAGAGAACAGTTTAGAAAAAATATATGAGAAATACTATTTGATGTATCATTTTATTGTTTATATGTAGAATGTTTTCTCCTAAGATGATTGCTAAGGCTTGGTAAGACAGTTCATTAATTTGCCGTAGCACCCTCACCAGATTCACTCCCAAACATTGAAATACATTATAACCTCTTAACTCCTCACTTAGGTTTCCTTTCCAACCCTTTGAATATGTTTTACAGACTATTAGAAAAGTATATAACTGTACAGTTTCCAATATATTCATATAACTAAAATATATCACTTCAGAAGGGTATTTCATCCACTACTTTCATTCTGAAAATATGCTGAAGTTTTGTGGATGTTGCAGCACAACACTAAAATGTATGGGAATGAGGCCTGAGTGTCAAAGAGTTGCTACTGTGCATGTTGTATCATTCATTTTACCTATATCAAAAAAAAATTGCAAGGGGAACAAAGGTGGCAATTTGAATGCAGAGGTATAAGTTTGCTTAGGGTACCTGGTAAGTTGTATGGATGAGTGGTGATAGAGAGGGTCATATCATGTATAGAGCATCAGATGGGAGGAGCAGTGTGGTTTCCGAAGTGGTAGAGGATGTGTAGATCAGCTGTTTCCATTGAAGAATTTGTGTGAGAATTAGAGAAACAGAAGGATATATATGTGTGGCACTTATGGATCTGGAGAAAGCATATCAAGTACAGATAGTATATCAAAATTTGACATTTCTGTTTCCTTCATGCTCAGATGCATATAGATTTAAAGCATTATTGTTTATGCCTTGTGAATGAGACTCCGGGTTATCAGGCCCTGAACATCTAAGAAGGTGAGAGGCATGCATGGGATAGAGTGAGCTAGATCACTGTGGTGTATGGGGGTCATCATGGAGTAATCTCTGTGGCTGGTAGGCTCTAGTATCACTTCATTATACATGACAGCTTGAGGGTGGATATATGTGCATAAAGCCATTATTCATTTATTTCTGATTCTACCTTGCCATAAATTTTTTGGGAATTGTGGTATTCTTATTTTTTATATTTACTACATTGACTTGGACACTTCCCCAACATAAGTGGGTGAACTATTACTGATTCCTTGATTCTTTTGTACCTAAATAGTGATACAACAGTGAATTTCCATCTACTTAGATCTTGTCCTATGCCACTTGAGTTGCATTACTGAGTGCTGAGGGAATCAGATAGATAAGTTTTGTCTCTTCTCATATGTTGATACATCTCTCTTTGAGAGTATGGTCTACAACACATCTTTCCTTGTAGTAATTCTATGATCTCATATCAGCAGTTCTTGAGAAGAACCATTCATTTGAGAAGAAAAATAAAATCAAAGTCTAGATGAAGCTGTTCTCACGGTTGTTATAAGATATCCTCTCATAAAGGACTTTTTTCATGCATACCCCTTTTTCGATGAGAGATGGACATCTAGCATTGAGTGTTCACACAGTATTTCTTTTATGATATTGTCTGTCATGTAAGTCTTGGATGACAGTGGAGATTGGTTGTAAAAAGGCAACTAAATTTTGGAATGACTTGGAAGCTGTTTCATTAACTTTGAAATGCAGTCCATCTGAATAACTTAGGAAAAAGCATCATCACAAAACAGAGAAAAGAACTTTGGCTTAAAGCTTAGTTTTTGTTATAAGGAAATCAGAACATAGATTTATCACACAATTTCTTTTTTTATGAAAACCGAGTACTGCTGTGCACTTTTCCTTTTTGGCTGTGTTTATATGTTAGATAGGGTTCAAAAAATCCTCAGAACTGTAACAGATTATCACCTGTCTTGCACGTCTAAACACAGACTTTTTCTTTTTGTAACAGGTTAAGGATCCTGATTATGATGTAAATCAGCACCTAACATGCAGCAGATATGAAGAAGCTGAAACGTGTGTTTGGTTCTGTAGCAAATTTAGCTGGTGGTAACAATGATGACCAAACAGCATCAGGTACTCCACGATCAAGTACTCTCAGCAACACTGGGAGAAGTGCATCAGGATCACTTCATGATTCCAGGTAAAATGCAGCAACCCTTATACTTAACTTCAAGATGTTACACTTAAAATGTCAGTGATTTTGGAAATCAGAAGTTGGTGACTGAGTTTTGAAAATGTGTGATAAGAGAAAGTTGAGAGTAAATGTGAGTAAGAGCAAGGTTATTAGGCTTAGCAGGGTTGAGGGACGAGTTAGTTGGGAAGTGAGTTGGAATGGGGAAAAATTGGAGGAAGTGAAGTGTTTTAGATATCTGGGTGTGAACTTGGCAGCAAATGGAACCATGGAAGCGGAAGTGAGTCATAGGGTGGGGGAGGGGGCGAAGGTTCTGGGAGCGATG
>JAYMFT010011921.1:0-16832 GCA_038088735.1 Panulirus argus
CTCTGTTCCTTTTTTGGAAAAGCAGAAACTGGAGGGGAGGATTTCCAGCCCCCCGCTCCCTCCCCTTTTAGTTGCCTCTTACGACATGCTGGGAATACGTGGGAAGTATTCTTTCTCCCCTGTCCCCAAGGAGGAAGTAATGAAATCATCACCTGTAGTTCCTTTCTGCTATCAAATGAGAATGGTACTTTGTTTTCAAGACAGCAACAACACTAAATCCAGCTTCACTTAAATAAGATGTCACAAATGGTAGGAGGATGTTAATGGCCTTCATGAACAAGATGGGGTTATTCCTTTTTAAAATGCACTCAAAACAAAGAGATTTTCTTGGTCAAACATGTGTTATATTTAATCATGACTTGATAAGTCAATGAGCAGTTCCTGTTCAGATGTTGTCAATTCAAAGGCAATGTTATCAAAAAACTTCTTTTTACCCATTTATGGTTTTGGATATCTACAACCTGGGAATAAATTGAAAACTGGTTCTGCCAAGTGTTTTAGGTTTGGTAAATAGTTTATTGTTGGCTTCCACTTCACTGTTTTGAAGAAATTGCCCTAAATTTAGAAACATGTTGAAAACTTTATTTTCTCTCTTTCTTTTCCATGAGGTGCCCATTTTCTTTCTTAGTTCAAACACGCACTGTTCCTCGGGAGAGCCAGTGCAGTTCAGTATAATACTGGAGAGCAATATGTCCTGCCCCTCATTTTCTCACTACTTTTATTGGAATATTTTTCATGTTGATATTTCTGATATCTTTTAACACAGATGCAAGCACCTACCTATGAAGCATGTAGTGCATCCACATAGCATGTGGAGACTTTTCTTTCACCAATCCTTGAAGGCCTTCATATCATCTCAACATTGACCGAGCTCCATTAGTGCACTGTCCACTGCAGGTCTCCCATTTTAAGGTATTTCTATTGTAAATTTAAGTGACATTGAGTATCTCCAGTGCTGTTGCTCTACTGTTGATAGGTTTGTAGAACAATAAATCCTACTTGATTTCATTGTTTGCAGCATAACCTGCAAAAGTTATCTAGTGAGCATCTTTCAGCATATCTGTTGCCTCATCTACTTACAATCTGAAGTGTAATTTTTTAAAGTCTTCACAAATACATGAAATTCCTTTTCCAATCATATTATCTAGAAGTGGAATACCACAAAGCTGTTTGTCATTTGATGCACCAGGCATTATTTTCACCATGTCAATAGCATCAGGTAACACCAAACTATGTGTGTTCATGTGAAGCTTTTTACATCATGCTTTTCAGTAAGAGACTTTGTGAGGGTCTACCAGTACCCTTGATGCAACAGTTGTTTTAGTAAAGGTCTGCATCAGCTTATTAAACCCAAACAGTTTTCTTTGAAGAAAGTCATAGGTTTTACCAACACATTCAGGATGCTGTTTTTTTGGCTTCATGCTATCAGTGACCATCACATAGCAAATACAGAAGTCTCTCTCCCTTCATTAACATTGATACTAATGAATCCAAGCATTTCCTGGTATTTTTCATTTTGCTACTTTACTATCTTTGCTGGAATGCTTTACAGTATCTTTCTCTTTCCTCTCAATGTAGCTAAGAACTTTCCCATTTTTTCTTTTAACCTTGAAGACAGCAGGACTAAACACATGAACTGCATGTAATGACTGGGACAATCTTAGAGGCAAACTGTGAAGGAACAGTATACTCATCCCAAATGTGATTATATGGAGAAAGCCAGGACTGATCCAATACATGATTTTACATTAATTCTTTACATTTTGTAATCATTTTACATTTGATTCACCAATCAGTATTTCTATAATAACAGGTATAACCAAGCTTTTTGCTACAATGTGAGGCTTTTTACATTTTGTAATTTTGTGAAAAACTTTGTAAGATGCAACCAATGACCTTGCTGCAAAAGTGTTTGTTTTTGTAAAAACCTGCCTCTGCATATTAAACTCCTTGAATTTTCTCTAGAAGTCAGAGGTTTTTATTAACAAATTTAAGTTTTCTGTGGAAGAAGTCAGAGGTTTTTACCAACAAATTTGGGTTCCTATATTTCAAGATGTTACTTTAATTTGTATGGCTTCATGTTAGCCGTGGCTAAAACACGACATAAACACAGAGGCCTTTCTTCATTACCATTCCTATGGGTGAACCCATGCAAAAGGTGATTCTTATCGTACTTTCAGGTTTTCACCTTTTTCCTACCCTCACTCTCTTTATGGAATATTCTCCACTATTTTTCTCTTTCCTTTTAAATGCAGTTACAAACTTTTTCATAGCAGCACAATGAACACCACATGAAGCAAGCATTGTGCATGCACTGATTGGGACAGTCCTAGGTGAAATATGAAGAAACATTATACCTGTCCCAAATGTGAACCAAATGCAAATACATGGTGAAAGCCGGGACTGATACAGTACACCGAGTACAGCACATGATTAGATTTAAATTTATTTGCTATGCTTTTTGTTAGCAATGTGAAACCTCCCCTAGCCTACAGTACATGCTATCCATAATTTGGAAACCACTGGCTGCCTTTATTCTGGTAAAGTTTTTCGGTTTTTAAAATAATAAGATTAGTGGTATTCAAAACAACATAAATTCTTTTTTCAAAATATTCTTTAACATGAACTCTTTTTTCAAAATACAAAGTAAATTTTTTTTCATAACACCATACTTAAGCATCTTTAGCAGTATAAGCAAACATACACTTTGATCCCTCCATGCTGATATGATGTGATTTCACCTTTAGCTTGTTAAGAACAATAATATTAAACTATGATGCTCATCTTGCTTTCCATGCACGAAGCTAGGGCTACTTATATAATTAAACACTATTGCTGCAGCAGAAAAGCACAGCTTTAGAGATTTATTGGACATTTAAAAGATATCTTTGTCACTTAATATTCATTTTCTGGGTCTAAGGTTTTATTTCATCAGTATTTCTCAAATATCATGAAAGATGAATTGGTTGTCTAAAAGTAGTCATGTCAAATTATTGTTATTCATTCACTTTGGTGGTGTACAATTTTATTGTATTAATATTTCTTTCAAAACAACTATGTTTTCTGGGAGGTGTATTTTTTGCATACATTACTGTATTCATAAACTTAATGACACCTTTTGGTGTCAAGTTTGATACGTTCATGAAAACTCCTTTTGTTTAAGAAGTATCATTTTGTATATTTGCTTATTTTAAAAATTTCTTGAAGTACTGTAAAATGAAATGCAATTGATTTGTTTTCTTAAGTGAACTGTGAAATTAGTATTCTCAATTTATGTACACATAGTTATTTGTTTCTCTATATCTTTAGTCATTGATCACAAGATTTGTATCTGAAATTTGTTAATTGGATTTTTTTGATCAATTTATCTACAAGGGTATTTCCCCAAAATTATGATAAAAGAGCAAGGTCTGAACGTCACGCTTTTCTTATGGCCTTGCGATGTTAGTTCCCTGATATCCAAACAGGGTCTGAATTTTATTTAAACTAAAGAGCCTTAAACGTCTGAAAATTATCATTTTTACAGGCCATACTGTTTAATACAGATAATAGTTTCCTTGCATGCATTACAGTATATCAATAATAACATACAAAAATGTTTCAGGTCTAAAATCATTGGTACAAATTAAAGATTCAAACTTGGTACCATAATTTATAAGATGTAAATTACCATAAGATGTTGCACTTTGACCCTTCAAATTTTTAATAAAAACAATGTAATGTAATTGTTCACATCAAGCAACACCTGAAAGCATTCTTATGTTCATGATAATCATTACAGTTACTTTAATCTGGAGTTTTAAAGATGTAAACTACCTTCCCTTAACTATGTCATTAAGCAGGTCAATTATAACTGGACATATTAATATCTTAACTTGATAAACTGACAAGGCAGGAGTAAACAACATACATATCACTAAATATGGGACAGTTATATAGTCATATTGGTTAGAAACAATACAGTATCTCCCTACACAATAGAGCTAAAGACTGACAAGAGGAAGATGCGCACAACTCATCTGAGAGATTTTTACTCCTTTGGTCTTATAATCTATGTTACAATTACAAGAAAAGATCAGCTATGACATCTGAAAAAGGTAACTATCATGAGAAGCTGTAGTCTCAGTTATGTTAAGTTAATGTGTGTTTGCCTAAGATTCTGTCAGTTAAAAACAAAGTAGTACACTTTGGCAATATAAATGAAAAAAATTGGAAGGCAGATTAAGAAGAGATGATGTGAATGCCGAATTATTATTACACTATTGGAATGGAACCCACCTCATTTATCAAAATGGCATAATGTTATTTGACTTGGTAAAGATGAACAAAGAACATGTGCGAGGTGTGCGAGCTATGAAAAGCTATTAGCACACTGAACTGTGCTCTGAATTGTGTGTGTTAGGTAAAATCAACACAAAGAAAACACAAGATATAAAAAAATATAAAATTTATGTCTGTGCATTTCATATCTTTCACTTTTCTGCATATATGACATGCAAGTAATATATAATAATGAAAATATCAGTAGTTTTCATTCAGTGGTCATACAAACAACTATTTCCCATTAACCTTATCCTATAAGCTCTATCATCATTAAAATGGGCTGTCATTCATATAAAGAAATAATAATCAACTGAAATTAATTTGAGGGCAACATACTTACACTAGTAAACCAAATGACATTACTGTAATTCATGTGATAAGCAGCATCACAATGATACAATACTGTATAAGGAATCACTAAGAATACCTCATTTTATTCAGCTACTGCTATGAACATCATTTATACAGAACTAAAATTTACATATTTTTACCTATTTATGTAATTTATAAAGACCAAAAATTGAACTTATAACACTTGAATTAGCATGTTGCAGAGAACAGATTTCAATATTCATAAGGTGTGCATAAAAAACAAGTATTCTGGGAATCAACCTACAGTATTAATGTAACTGATTAGATACTTAATTAGATACTGAAGAATCAGAAACTAAATCATTATCTTTCGAAGCCTGTAAAAAAATTTTAACAAGTATCTTAAACTTAATATTTTCTTCAAAACTTTTTATTTTGCATATTCTATACTTAAAAAAGACCATACCTGATTTTTTTTTAATAATACATTATGCATTACTAAAACTGCCATGCCAGAACATGCTCAGTAATGTGCATCTTGATTATATGACCAACAACTTTCAGCCCAAAGGCAATCTTTGCAGTCTTTTATATCAATGTACTGCAAAAGTAGGAATGTGTATAAACAGCACTAACCATAAAATGTCTCATGAGTTACCCTAACCTTGAATTTGTTTTATATTTAACCTTTACAAGGATTTAGTCATGTGACTGAAGTAGTTATTATGTGTTAACCCATTCGCTGGCTGATAATGCAGGCTGCACTCTAACGACCAACACATTTCTAAGGCCATCTTGCAATGACAGCTCACCTACAAGCCAGAAATCCTCGTGTAGCATATGGCCAGAAATGTTTAAATAACTTAACTTTTTCCCACATTATATATAGGATTATGCTGTGTTTATATATCTTGCAAAACTGTCAATGTACTTGCCAAAATGTATGAACTCATGAAAATATGTTTCTATTAGTAACTGAAAATTAAAGTAAAAATTTCTTATGGCACATGCTTCCAATATATAAAACAATGTATATTCACTAGAAAAACAAAATTAAAAGAAAGTGTTCCCCTACCTTACACCAAAGTAAAATAAGCCAAACTGAGCTGGGAGATGCGACCCACACAGAGACTGGAGTATGTATTGTGTGACTTAAGCTCTACCTAATCAGCTCACTAACCAGCCTTATCTGTTGCAACTTTAGCAGTGCTAAAGCTTTGTTGATGAAATACAAAACCCATCTTTATGTGATGCAACCAGCATAATCATCCAGCAAGTGAGTGAAATTTTGCATGCCAGAACCTGTAATGTTGGTCAGTACTTGTGTGAGATCTGCCCAACAAGCAAGAACATGAAAGGGATAATGGGTTATCATTTATGAGTCTTTAGGGTATAATACATGGATTCAAGCAATTGAAAATGAACACTCTAATACATTTCATCAAAACCTCAAGAAATATTGCTATGCAGTTTAGATTAAAGATGTTTTGAATGAACTAAAGAGATACATTTACAGAGCAGAAAAAATATTCTTAATACAATAGGTAGACGTACGTAGTCAGTAGGAACATTAGGTAGGAGCCTCTGCAAACACTGCGCTAGAGGTGCCCTCTACCACTGGCTTGTTATGGGTGAGGTACTAAGGGCTATGAAGTGACACAGGAGTTCACCAATTATGGAGACTGTTGCTGTGGCCACCCCCTTAGAGGGAGTTCCAGGAGGAAAAGGTGTCAGAGATATCGCATCAAGTAAAAGTAATTGGTTGGAACATTAGGTAGAAATAGTTGGTAGGAACATTAGGTAAGTGCCTCTGAAAACTTTGCATTAAAGTTGTCCTCTGCTAGTGGCCTGTTAAGGGTGAGGCACTATAGGCCGAAAAAGCAGCACTGGAGTTCACCAGTTATCAAGTTCACCCATTATCAAGACTCTTTTGCTGTGGCCACCCCCTTAAGGGAGTTCCTGAAGGGAACAGGCATCAGAAATATAAATAGACAGAGTAAAAATTTCAAATTAAAACCAACATAAAACAAGAAAGATGTCATCACCACTAAAGCTTTTACTTTTATAAATGAAGTTTTGCTATTATCACAATGATTTTACATTTCAGAAATTCTTTGGTTAGCAAGGGTAGAGTAAGAAATGAGACATATATAGGTGGTGCTGACTGATTTACAATGGTTAAAGAGACTGACAAGAGTTGCTAGTTATCACAATATATCTTTTATCTATGAAAATCAAAAACCTTTTTATTTTGCTGAGTAGTCTGCCCAGTTTTGGTTGCACATGGAAAAAACTACAGACAGAGAACTAGTTGTAAAATGGAATAACTTTCTCCACTTAGTCTCCTTTTCCAACAGGTGCTTTAATTTCTTTGGTATCATCCACAGTGCAACTCCACCTAGTATATGCCACACAAATCTCATTCAACACGATCATGCAATAATTAATCCACTTTTTCTTCCTTTGCTCTAATCCACACAGACTTTCTTCTTTAACTGTTATATATTACAGCTATGGCCATTCTTATTATTTTTCACATTTCAAATGCTTATTTTATATTTCAAGCATAAGGCAACCCATTCACATATGGGATCACTGGAACAACATGCAGAATATCTAGGCAAATATTATGTTTACGGCTACAATAGGAAAAGGCAAGTACAATAACAAATAAAAAAAGAATTTTTCTTTATGCAGAAAGGTTGATTTCTGAAAGGTGAAAAGTGCAAGAATTTTAAAATATATATTCCAAAGGCAAACCAGATGCAAGCTCCAGGAAGTAGCTGATTGTTTACAACTAACATTACACTAAAATGCATTAGACAATATGGAAATATACAAGAATAAGATGTTGGTTGTTGCACCTTCTACAAGTCACTGGTTGGCAACAGTAGCAGTAATCTAATGACTGAATACCATCTACAATATCTTAATGGCTTATACACTTATCTAATGACCATTACGAGTGCAGCTCTTCCCAAGCAGGTGTCAGTTCTTTATACTTGAATATTATATGAAATTAAATATGCACCTATGAAGCACAGAATTATATCATTTAGCAAAATCTATAATTGGATCAATATCACTATAAACTTAACTGGTAACCATACATTAGAAATACAAATATAAAAAAAAATTCAATTCTTATAAATCAGTACATGTTTAATAGATACTCCATCATATAAACATACCAAAAATTTTGTGAGCAATTCCCCTGCAACTTTAAATTATGAAAATTTTACATTGCAGTCCTAATGAGAGAGTAATACATCTCACCAAACTCTGAAGTTAAAGCAAATTAGACAACAATGTTGACTGAATGCTACATACTCCATTTTATGTGCTAACATTATGAAGAAAACAGATACCATATTACAGTACTTTACTGCTTGAATATCTAAGGCAGGAATTCTTAAATCTTATCACAAATGTGAGGTGGCAGGGTAGGAAAGAGTCAAATAAAGCTCTTCTAGAGCACAATTACAACTATGAGCAAGATTGACATATCTGTCACTAAGGCAGTTTGCAACAGCTAGTACTATAAGTAAGACTTAAACAAATGAAACATAAGCACTTAAAAATTACATGCAACAGTATTTGTGCATCAAAATAACATGGTAATGAACAACAGAACATGAAAAAAAAATGCTTTAGTCTTAATTGTCAACTAATATTACTAATACTGAGGCAAAAATTAGGCCATATAGATGTATTTCATGGGAACACTCAAATAAGTCTATGCAATGCTAACCAATAAAAAAAGTATTTTGGCAATCATCTTCTATTATCCAATATTCTATAGCACTGAAATTGATTTTCTGGATACTACATATGGTCACAAATTTAGCATATCTAAATACTGTTATACAGACATCATATTATGATGATAAAAAAAGGAAATGAAGTGTGTTCCCTAACGTATCTCACAGGACAAGAGGTGAAAGGGATTTAACTCTCTGCAACAAGCACCTACCTGTGATACTCTTGAGGGTACTAAACATGACTATTAAATTTGGCTTACTACAGAAGCTGGGAGCTCCCTTCACTGTGTCCTGTAAAGATGCAGGGCTTGTGGGACATCATGGGACATTACATGATAACAATAATTTGCTAATCATAGATTGTAACTTATTAATCATTGATTCCTGTATAATTTGGCTAATAGTATATGATAAAATTAAATGAGTTAATTAACTAGGAGTGAGTGTATTCAATGACTCAAGGTTTCATCACTAAGTGTAACATGAAACTATCTATAAAATTTTGCCTTTTCCTGCAGTGAAAGCAGGGAAACACATACAGAATCTTACCTAAATATTTCATCTACATATCTTCTCAACACCATTGGAGACCTAAAACAATGCTAAAGAATTATGCATACTGGCTTGGCTATCGGACAAAAGGTAAGTATCTGCTGCTTAACTGCAGTAAGAATTGTAAGAGTATGAAATAAAGGGGTAAAACAAAAACTATAAATAAGTGGAAAGAAGTAGCAGCAAAATGAAAAAATAGATAAACAAGAGGAAGCAATACAAAACAAAAAAAAGCAGTCTTTGAAGGTAAATTTGGATTGACTATGAATGTGTCCTACAACATTAAATGTATAAAATGAAATTGGCCAAAGAAAAGAATCACTAATGGGAGGAGATCAGTTCAGATTTGAGAAACTCTGTTCTAACTCAAGATAGGATAAGATGAGGGTACTATAGCTCTGTTACCTTACCTAGATGTTTTGTAAAGGTATCATAAAGTACATCCAAAGAAAAATAATATACTGGCTCTCAAAACCATTCCATGTGACTGATCACTGTTATCTACATATAAATCATGTAAACACAGTTTAACCCTGCTGCTAAATCTCCTCATATATGCACAAAGCATTAAATATAATCACAATGAAGACTAAAAAAAGGGGAAATTTGATGGGAAAATTCTAAACACTTTCATTTCAGGCACAATTAATAAAAAAGCTGTCCTCAGTTAAAAACATAGTGAAACATCAGGCCTGCAAAACTAAAGCACATACAGTATACATTAAACTTTGTAAATACAACCCAATAGTCTCTTTCACCTTTTATACTTGATCGCCATCTCCCGCACTACCACCAGGAACAGGTGAAGAGAGGCTGCATCCAACCTCATCCATTCTCTAGCAGTCAGGTGTAATGCACCGAAACCATAGCTCCCTATCCATAACCAGGGCACACAGGCCTTTCCATGAATTTACCCCAGATGTTTCGCATGCCTTTGATCAGTCCACTGACAGCACATCAACAACTGTATACCACATCGTTCCAGTTCACTCTATATCATGAATACATTTCACCCTTTTGCATGTTCAGGTCCTGATCGCTTAAAATTTTTTCACTTTATCCTTCCATCTCCAATTTGGTCTCCCTGTTCTCCTTGTTCCTTCCACTTCTTACACATGTATCCTCTTTGTCAACCTTTCCTCACTCATTCTCTAAGGAAACATTGACAAAGAGTATATGTGTGTCAGAAGTGGAGGGAACAAGGACAACAAGGACCAAACTGGAGATGGAAGGATGGAGTGAAAAAGATTTTGAACAACTGGACCACATCTATAGTGCCAGGAACAGACGAAGAAAGGACACTCGCTAACATCTACTCTCCAGCTGTCATGTGTAATGGACCGAAAACACAGCTCTCTCTCTCTCTATTTTCCCGTGGGGCAGGGTGGCGTCAGGAGTGAATGGGGGTGAGCAAGTCTAAATATGTACATGTGTATGTGTATGTATGTATATATGTATATGTTGATATGTATATATGTATGTACAGTGCATATGTGTGCATGTACGTATATATGTGTGTATGCGGGGGGATGGGTTTCTTTCTTTGTCTGTTTCCTGGCGCTACCTCGCTGACGCGGGAAACAGCGATCAAGTATAATAAATAAATATAAAATATATAAAACCTAAGCCCACTTTCTTGAAGAGTCCTAGTGTTTTTCCAAGACACACTTTTTTATTCAAGTAAGCAGGGAAATGATGAACAACCTTGGAGTAAGAAGTTCTTTGACATGACTGTCCTTGCTTTCATCAACATAAAATGGTATAAACTCATCAAGAGTGACTCACTAAAGCTGTAACCACAGGCTGACAGAGTCCAGTAACACCTATACATGCATTCATACATATATATATTTGCTGATAACCACTGGGAAAAATACTAGATCACGAGCATCACTGTGACCAACTGCATCATAAAAACACATGTATGGATCTGTAAAAAGGGTACGTATGACAGAAATGAAGGCGTGCTGAAATGGTTTGGACAAACAGAGATGATGAGTAAGGAAAGGATGACTAATGAGGGCATACATTTTCAGATGTGGAAGGAAAAATTAAAAGGGGGAACCAAGGAGGAGAAACATGCAAGGGACAGGGCAGGTAAACAGGCTGAACGAGGGCTTATGAAGCAGTCAGGGGAAACCAAGGAAAGGTTTGTTGGGCCTGGTTGTGGATATGGAGCTCTGATTTTGGTGCTTTATACATAACAGCAAGACAGTCAATGTGAGTGAGGCAATAACCTTGTTTATTCATGGTATTACCTACCTAATATGGGAAATGGTAAGCATGTATTAAAAAAAAAGAAGAAGAAGAAGAAGAAGAAGAAGAAGAAGAAGAAGAAGAAGAAGAAGAAGAGGAAAGAAGAAGAAGAAGAAGAAGAAGAAGAAGAAGAAGAAGAAGAAGAAGAAGAAGAAGAAGATAGATTACACCCCAATTGAAACATGGAATACTTATCTTAGTAAATGTTTGGGCCCTGAGTTTTTAGCTGATGGGATAAACTAAAGTGCTAAAAAACATGGGAAATACTTGAATATTTTCTTAAGTTGCTCAACAAACCCATGACCATACACACTTCATGGGTGCAAGGCCCCTTCCCAATAAATATCTGAAAAAGTCAAAAAAGGTTGAATACATCAGATGTGCTTGGAGATCCTATTATGTAGTGGCTGGCCTGGTGGTAGGAGGGATGGTGCCATCATCACAGGGTGGTGACTGCTGATTGGAGGGCGAGTTATGAAGCAAGCTATTGCCACTTGCAGTGTTTGAATGGTTTGCAAAGGGTGAGAGGCATTAATCTTATCAGAAAGTAGGGGGTTTAGAGGCTCCCATTCCCAAAAGATCCATGGAGATTCTCTCACTGCTCACGAGCCAAACCAACCCCGGAGAATAGAGGGAAAGTATGACTGATATGGAAGTATGGGATGAAACGTTATAGAAATGGGCTATACAAATGGATGCTAAATGACCAATGCTATGGAAAAAGGTTTAAGTGTCTAGGGTATTCCTGGTCTGGGGAAGTATGGGTGACTATGCAGTTAGGGATGTCCAGCTAAACTAGAATAAACCCATCTGACAATATAAACATCAATGAATGTCACTGAAAAAGCTCTGTTCCATTTCAGATTTGGGACTGGTTGTTACAAACAAGAAAAGGATCATTAATTTAATGTCCACTTCCTAAAACTGCTGAAGAATGACATTTACTGGTGAATTCCATTTGAGACATGACAGTGCACACATAAAGAAACCTGGACTGCTCTTCAAATTCATCATTAAATAACATGATCGTCCCCTTCTAGAACCCATCTGAAACATACATACTGTACATCCTACTCCAATGAAGTCAGTAAAAAATACATTTGTTTTCCACTTAACAAGCCAAAAATATCACCTATGGGCCATAATTCACACCCTTGACCTGTTGTCCCTGATGATTGGTTGACAAATATCATATTTTACCTGGTAATCCATATCCACTCCTCCTCTCTTATTTTCTGCCTAAGAGCAATTAAAAAAATCAGGTTTTCTATATCATTAAAAATAAGACTTCCCAATTCAAACAATTACCTTATGAACATATACATATGATTTAAGCTAATGGCAAGAAACATTACCTCACTCATCATCATAAGTGAATCAAGTGTTGAATTAACTCACAACTCACTATTACACAGCTGCTTACATTCTGGGTTAAATTTCTTATTAATTGATACATCTAATTACATCTTAAAAAACAAATGACATATTAAAGTTACATCTGTAACTGACAAAACTGTAAATCATGCTCTGATACAAATGTGTCTGATAAATAAGATTAATTATAACTTAGAAAAAATATACAAGTATCCAAGTACGTACAAATCTTTTTTACAGTACCAAGAATCAGAAATTCCCTTAATGTGTCAAAATCATCAACGTGTCAAATTCATAACTGTAAGAATTAAAAAATTTAAAATTAAAATCTGAGAAACCTGCCCATTTCATTCAACATCAATGTATTACTTACATTCAAAGACTATCACAAGCTGAATCCAAATCTGAGATGCACATAAAACCTTTTTTACTGAAGAAAATATTCAAATCCCTTTCCAGCAATCACGTCATCATTTCGTGTGTGTGAGTAATCACTATACATGTCTGTGGGTATGCACCAGCATGTGTGACTGTTATGTGTGTCTCATTCTCTCTCTCTCTAGGTGTATATATGTGTGTGTATTTGTGTCTGTCAGTCTGTTCATCTCTGGTCATCTCCCTGTCTTTCACTCTCTTTCTTTCTCCTCCTCCCAAATATGTTTGAGTATATATTGGTGTATGCATGAATTTGAACAAAGTACAACAGTATATTTTGAGACCTACATGTTTCTTTCCATCTTACCACTCTAATCTTTTTTAATGGTTAAATCACGGCTTAACATACTGAAATTAAGCCTCAAACTGGATCTGGCATGTGCAATCATCAATAAAATCTAAGATCAAACACTAAACTGATTAAGTACAAATAACAAATTACCAATAATAAAATTTCAAGATCTGGACTAAGTTAAGAATAGTATGGCCCACACACGAACACACACAAAAAAAATCTTTGCTTTTATTGTAAAACAATGACACAATTCAGTAGCATCTTTACATCAGAACAGAGCATACAGTTATGGTAAAGCTTTCAAATATCAAGATTTTATAACATGCCAATACCAGCTTCTTTTGCCACCTCAGATCCTTCCACCACAGCTTCCTTCATTACCATTCTTTGAAGCTTAAAGCTTGATCAAATTACAGATCTGTGATGCATAATTCAACCCTCAACCTATTGAACTCATTGGCAAATTTATGACACAATGATCAAGTACTTACATTTCATGATTGTCCTCTTGTATTCCTATGCAGAGCCAAAACATGAACTAGGTATAAAGGCTATAATTAGATATGGTGTATCAAGTTTTGAGAAAAATTTCAGAACCATTAATGAATCTTATTCATAATTAAATTTCTGTTAAAACACAGAGACTGTAAGCTGAAGTACATCTGTCAATATCACCCTTCTTCACAAAATGTCTGTCATTCATTATCAAGCTACTCAAGAAATCTGTCAAGATTTGAGCTGCACTAAAAGGTCTCTCTATAGGAGTCTAAAACATTCACCTTACATTCCACAAACATAAAGCTCTTGTGGCACAGTGCCAGTTACATGATAGGAAGACACAAACTGGAGAAATTATCTGAATATCATTAAACTCTAGGCATTGTCATTTGAAAGTATGCAATGTAAGCTATAGTATAAATTAAAATATAGTAAAATAACCTAAAATAAAAATATATTTTACTAATATAGTAATCTCACACAACTGGTAATATAGCAGAATACAAATCATGAGCAATAACTTTTTATGGCGAGTTAAATGTATGCGATTGTCTCAAAACCTTGTAATTAACACAAATATTAATGATGCTTCCATCTACAATGAGTGACTCTAGGTTGTTGCCTTTGAAAGAATGAGACATAGATTTATGTATTACGTATGATCACTGTTTCTACACCCTGCTAAGGTTCCCAAGATTTATTACATAGTCACAAAAACTGCAATAACATTGCTTGGTCTAATATGGCAGTTAAGAACAAGAGCTGGCACACAGGCAAGAGCTTTGTTTTCTGATGAAGTATTATTACTTAAGTCAACATCTATATTCCTTACACATGTTACCAATCATACAATCAGTGCTTTCTTAGTCACCTTAACATTTATAGTCATTGAATAAGTGAACCACATTCAGTTCTAAAATGTGTGTACACAAATGCATGGGAATAAATGTAGCGCTACAAGAACAAAAGGTTGTGCCAAGACAATTAAATTGGTAAATGTGTTTGGGTATATAAATGACTTTGAGTAACTTCATTAAGGCCCTAAAGTCATACCAGGAAGGGTGGTGTACATACACAAATACCTGAAGTGTACACAGGACAGGAATGTAAGAGGCTGGTGGAATAACCAAAGTGTGCTAGTGGGCTTCTCGTATGTAGGCCCAGGTCTTGAAGGCAAGCACTTTGACTCGAGGGCAATGGAGGCACTGCGAGCCCTTTCCATTATAAAGGCTCACAAAGTATGGTGGATGAATCAATGAGGCCACTGTGAGTGCATGAAGATGAGCCAACCCAGTTTAAGAACTTTAAAAACAAACTTAAAAACACTGCAATGATTTCACTTTTCACTTCCTACCACACCATCACATTCTTATATCAGTATTTCCTAATCAATGATAGCCATTTTTTCAGAGAAAGAAAAGAAGAAAAAAAAAAAGCCCATTTCAAACACTATATGAATAACTTATATATATATGTAGCTCTAGGACCCCCTATCGAAGGGCACATGCAGCTCCAAGTCTGCATTACACTCGGTAGCAGGGGCAGGATGAACTCCTTTGAAGTAAGAAATTCTTCAATGAGACTATACTCTCTTTCATTAACATATGATGATACAGCCAAGCCAAAGATGACACTTTCTTCACAGAGCAGCCTCAAGCAGGTAGTATCCAGCAATAATTACACACGTTTTTCTCACATACGTTCAATATTTTCTGTGTGAGTGAGGTAGTGACCAGAGCAGACATCTGAGCCTTCGATGAAAAAAGATCTACATTTGGCTCTTTCCTCTGTTCTTACTTATGGAAAGTACAACCCCCACATCAACATGCATGCAATGGCGGACTCCACCTGCACATTATGACACTGCAGCAGAAAAATCACTCTAGACAAGGTTAGCTCTTCATCAAAGGAAGAGGGTAGCACTATTGAGGATCTTGTCACCCCAAAAAAGCCCATCTTAACCTGCTCCTGCATGGAATACAGTCTACAAGCCAGAGGAGCATCATAAAAAGGAGTCCTGGAGCACAAAATAATATGATAATAATAATAATATTATATGTTCATATACTTGATCGCTGTTTCCTGCATCAGCGAGGCAGCGCCAGGAAATGGATGAAGAATAATATGCATTTACGTAGAAGTAATACCATATTATTTTCATCAACATTATTATTACCATCATTATTCTATACAGCCATAAGACCCTTTTTATGGGGTTCCTGCAGGTTTAAAGTTGTGCTCGACACGGGAGCAGGGCAAAGCAGGTAAAGCGTAACGGTTCACAAAGCCCCTGCACTTTCTCATGTGCTGATGATGATACAGCCTCATCAAAGGCAAACCCTCAACTGTAGTATTATCACTTGCAGAGTGAGTCTTGGAACATCTTTCTATATACACACATACACACACACATATTATTATTACTAATATTATTATACTTGATCGCTGTTTCCCGCATCAACGAGGTAGTGCCAGGAAACAGACGAAGAAAGACCAATCCCCCTACATACACACATACATGCACATATATGCACAGTACATATATTTACATACCAACATATACATATATACATACATACACATACATACGCATATACACATGTACATATTCACACTTGCTCGCCCCCATCCACTCCTGTTGCCATCCCACCCCACGGGAATTAGCATTGCCACCCCCCGCGCAGGCAAGGTAGTGCCATGAGACAGATGAAACGGCCACAATCTCTCACATTCAGTCTCTAGCTGTCATGTGTAATGCACTGAAACCACCGCTCCATTTCCACATCCAAGCCTCACAGATTACCCCAGACACTTCACATGCCCTGGTTCAGTCCAATGACAGCATGTCGACACCGGTATACCACATCATTCCATTTCACTCTATTCCATGCATGCCTTTCACCCTCCTGCATGTCCAATTTGGTCTCCCACTTCTTGTTTCCTCTGAAGCATATATCTTCTTTGTCAACCTTTCCTCACTCATATGTTCCATATGTCCAAACCATTTCAACACACCCTCTTCTGCT
>JAYMFT010011932.1:0-16831 GCA_038088735.1 Panulirus argus
ATATATATATATATATATATATATATATATATATATATATATATATATATATCTCCAAATCACATCGTCAGGACTGTCATGATGTAATTATACGAAAGCGCTAGACACTTCTCATAAACGGCATCTCGTGTACACTATCTACTTGTGTACTTTTTGCATATATATATATATATATATATATATATATATATATATATGACTGGGAGTATGGTGATAGTGAGATACAGAATAAAACAGGAGCAGTTTAATCTCTTACGTTTCTACCACAGTCCTTCAGATTTTGAAGAAGACCTGTGACCATAATTCTTTTGGTAAAACTCCATCAAAGTATCCCTACCACTTAGGTAGAGTTGATATGGAAGTATGCAACGTGGCTTGGAGCACTGGCCTTTATACTACAAGGTAATGCGGTTTGGGTGATGGTTGTGAAATACTCGTAGAAATCAACAGAACATGTAAAAACCTCTCCCAATTTTTCTCAAGCAACCGAAATTTATCTTGATCTGAATGCTGTTGGAAAAATATGCTAATGCTACTGTTCTTGTTTCCACGGAGTCAAGTAGTACTGTTTACGCTCGTGTAAAGAAATATGGATGCCTTGACAAACGCCTTAATTAGCCTACGATAAAGAAAGAGGGGTTGGTACTATGTTTCGTGTCTAACATAAAAGTTCAAGGTTAATTTGGGCAACTAGAGTAAGCGAGATGAGGTTTTCTTAGGTACTGTTGATTATAGAATTATTTCATTTACTTGTGTTAATTAATTTATTATTCTTCATGATCTGTACGTCTCTGCTTAGGCGAATTCTACTCAAGAACGTTTTTGGCTATCCGACACTACGCAGTATACGAGAAATACATTAGTATACATTGACTGTAACAGAAATTTAATGTAAATCTGGGCTTTTACGGAAATTAAAGTACAGTTTTCATAGGTCCAGCTGATTTCTACAAGAGTTTCGCCTATTTTAATCAAACATACATCTTCCCTGATCTTCACAACCCTCACCACTATCTCCATAATTATTACCGAAGAATAACGCTCTAAATCACGCTACATACTTCGTGCAATGTTTCACATAGATAATGAGCTTTATATATATATATATATATATATATATATATATATATTCACCCACTTCCTTCCCTCGTATCACAGGGCTGAGCGACCCGTTCGTGGTGATCGAGCTGCTCCCGAGGCGGCTCTTCCCGGGCTCGGGACCCCAGCAGACCAACGTCCACAAGAAGACGCTCCAGCCGCTCTTCGACGAGTGTTTTGAATTGTACGTAAAAACCAACTCTTGCCGCCTCATTCATGCCAGTACTACACCTGTGGGACAGGGATGTGGATACTGTTACTATACCCATTGTCCTTTTCCTGAGTATATTCTATATAGTAACACAGACACTGCTCAGCATTACTGTTTTAGAGAGAGATAGGCTTTTTCCTCATGGGGTCTGCATGTCTTGAAATGATCTTTATCCCAAACGGATCAATCATTCTGAATGGGAACGTTTCATAACACAACACTCTCTACTTCTGTGAGGCTATGCAAATCCTTTCCTCCATTATGCTACTAATTTCTCACAGAAGCAGCGTTGTAGTTCTTCCCTTAAGGAAATAGCTCTGCCATTTGACAGCCTACTGGAGGCCTGTCTCTGACAAAGTTGTGTTTTATAAGCACTGGCATCATCCTGCTCGGGCGAGGCTATCCTACCCTTTTAGACGCACTTCTAGAGCAGTGGATATCTAAATTGGTTTGTCTGTTATGTTTCTTGGTGCGGATTCTACGCCCAAATAGAAAAAAAATATTTCTCCTGAGAATATCGAAAGTTGCATTTCGGAGAATCGATTTCCTTCCCAAAGGATCGAATATATCTTTCAGATACTCGAATTCCATCTTCAGATAATCTTTTGCCTAATTAGAGGAAAAAAAAATGTATAATCTTGTAATAGGATCGATCCCTTACTCACGAGATCTCGAATATTTTCCTGGCGATCTTAATCTAGTCCCTTTCCGAGCTGTATAATTCCCGGAATCGGTTTCCTCCTCAATAAGTCTCATTTCAACTTATGGATGGATTCGTCCGGGCGAGATTTAATTTCCCTCTGCTCCATTTAATATCTTAGTGGAATATGAAACTCGTGTTGAAGCCTTTGCCTTACCCCATCGATCGTAGACCTGAGCCACGGAACCTCTTCCACCTATACACCCACCTTTTCTTGTTTTATCATTTATTGAATAATTTTGAATCAGCCATTGCATCTTCAATTATCAAGAAATATGTCTGTTTGATTTTATGATTAACGAATATAATTTTCAGTGGAGACATTTTTACAAGCTCCTCCGTTCAACGAGTCGATATGCTGAAATCTTGTGATTAACGTGCTATGCCTTACGTCGGGATATAGATAATACTTTTCCGCCCCCCCCCCCAAAAAAAAAAGTCTCAAAATTTAAATGTAATGTCTTCCATCCTTGAAATGATGATGTAAAATATATTATGATGATTCCTCAGATCGACAGATACCAAATAAATATGAATCTATTTCTCGTGAATTTTTTTTTTTTTTTTAACTAATCATTTAAAAGAATAATTACTTGAGTTACTACAGTCCCAAATCGTTTTGAAGTGAATCTATTTTCCGACGAAAAACAAGCAAAAATGCAGGGAATTTCTTTTATTTCTTTATTATGAAATATACCCTAATTAAAGTATTCTATCCTTGAAATACAAATGTAAGATACATCAAAATGCTTCCTTTGGCCGACAGATACTAAGTGAAGCGTATTTTCATGAATTTTCTGAATCTTGTAATTTTTTAAATGCTTAATTACAGGATTTACTATCCCCCAAACAATATTTCAACCCAAGTAACGTATTCAGCATGGAAAGTAATGCCCTGTAATAAGGAAATGGTCTATCAATAAACATTAAATAATGCTCTGTAATATAGAAATGGTCTATTAATAAACAATAAATAATGCCCTGTAATAAAGAAATGGTCTATTGATAAACAATAAATAATGCCATGTAATAAAGAAATGGTCTATTAATAAGCAATAAATAATGCTCTGTAATAAGGAAACTGTCTATTAATAAACAAAATATAATGCCCTGTAATAAATAATGCTCTGTAATTAGAAAATTGTTAATTAATAAACAATAAATAATGCTCTGTAATAAAGAAATGGTCTATTAATAAACAATAAATAATGCCCTGTAATAAAGAAACGGTCTGTTAATAAACACAACATATAAATTTGAATTAGCCTGTGAATTTGTCCACCAAATTCCCCTAAAAAAAAAACATGTATTTTTCATCCAAATAGTTACTATAGTCATTAATATTTTCCTACACCACGAAGAAGACTAATACCTCGAAAACTTTCCTTCTTCGTTTTCTTTTCCCGTCCGTCTGTAGCCCCGCCGCTCTGGAGAGCTGCCAACAAGAGGGCGCCATGATCCTCTTCACGCTGATGGACCACGACGTCATCACCTGCAACGACTTCGGCGGCGAGGCCTTCCTCTCGCTCAACACCATCCCCGGCGTGGTGCCTTCCTCCGCCTCCGTCGACAACTTCCACGGTCTCAAGCACATCGAACTCAACCTCATGTTCCAGAAGGATCCAGGTCAGTCCCTCAAGCTGTAGACCCCTCATTTCAACGTCTGTTTGCATCCAGTACGCTGTTTCTCCCTCCCTCGGATGGAGCGTATCTTCCATCTATACGTGACTCCATACACTCTCCCAGATGACAATATCTCACCTAAATACAGCTGCAGTCTGTCCTACCTCACTATCTGTCTTGCTATTCCTCATCCCTCATCTCCCTAATATGCACCATACTTTCTCTACGTCTGTTTGGGGTTAAAAGAATGACTGAAATTTTCTATGGAGATGCTCTACATTGGAGTCACCCAAGGAGCAGTTCTTTCTCCAACTCTCTTCATTCTCTTCCGACATGATCCCCCATTACCAACTGCAGATCACGGTGTGCAGGCCCTTTCATGTCACGGTCTCACTATCATATCACAGCACTCTGACACCAAAGACCCAACCACAAACATGGAAAATTTCACAACAGAATTGGAACAGTCTCTCATACAGAATCCTTTTAATCCCAAAGAGCCTAAATCCAACCTGCGTCGTCCTCTCTCCTTGAACGACAGATCTCTCCCACTCGACAAAACGTCAACTATTCTGGGCATCGCATGCCTCTTGCACGTAACATTCAGCCCCAACGCCACAAACATCAACACAAAAGCTGAAGACAAACTGAACGCCTCTCAGAAAAGTAACCGGTACCAGATCTGGGCTAAATAAAGAGTCCCTTACTTATCTTCTGCAAACAGTTTATTCGTTCTACCCTGAACTACGCCTGACGTGCCTGTCGTCCTTCCTGTCATAAGCAAATATAACAAAGCTGCAAACCACACGCAACTGAGCACACACATCATTCGCTGGCTACCTAGTAACCACAAACATTAAACTCATGTACAATTATGACTGAAATTCATAACCTTTCATTTCCTATTCTGTTCTCTCTTTATTATTAAGTGCGTCAGAACTCCACGCGGCATCACAGTAGAGAGATATATTATTTTTTGGTTCCTAACTGATCATGTAAAGGAATATCTACCTTGATCCCGTTGAGAAAGGCCTCATGGTGATCAAGAGAGAGATCCCAGAGCTGCTTCTTATACGATATTAAGTAAGATCGGAGCTCACCGTTTTATCAAATGGGTTAAAGTTTCTAAGGTTTCCAAGGGACTCTCCTGCCGGGCCTCCATGGGAGAGTCAAGTCGAACTAGACTCGTAACTGAGAAGTTTTTACCACATGACCTGAAAAAGTAAAGAAGGTTTAATGCCAGAATGCCGGTCCAAGAGTAATTTAATTAAATCACTGAATCGACACTGAGTTTAATGTTATCAGAATTATGTAGTTAATTCTTGGGGCTCTTGGTAATTATATAATGCTATGAATTCATATGTTCTAGAATAATTGTTTCTGATAATCCCTTAATGAATAAAGGCCCTAGAAAGTCTCCTGTCACACTCCGCCTTAGTTCAGATCAACCCTTTCCCCGCCAGCACCAGATATTTGTTTGTAGTATTGTATTCCTGTCATGTGAGTTTGAGTGATCTGTGTATACAACATGATGTATGTATTGGTAGATTTTTCGGTGAATGTTCCATTGGAAAACATTGTTAGTCCCTCGAAATATGTCATACTGACGTAAAACAGAAGCACAGCCCAATGTTGGTCTGCGTGTTCCACTTGTTGAAGTTGTGGTATCATGACGGTGGGCCGGATTTCGAGGTGACCTACAGATTTATCTTTAAAAAGACGGGAGAAAACTGATCTTAATGCCTCTGACTTCTTCATGTTGCTCTTGCTGCCGAATATTCACCATACTTTCAACATATTCAAATATCTATCCTCATCTTAATATCACAAAGTATTTTTCATCGAATTACCACTTACAAAATAAGTTCTGTGAGAATACCCAAACAGATTTTATTAACTTTCTTGCATGTCTCTTCCTCTTCCATGCACGCAGATAACATTATCCTGAAGGTGTTGGAGACGAGGACGAACAACAAGATGGCCATGGAATTTGTCAAGAAACAGAAGGAGAGGATCGCACCGCCCACTTAGGGGATGAGTGAATTCCCAGCACCTGAAGGAGTGACCTCTCCTTCCTGGTCGTCTCACACGCAGCTCGTTGCTGCGATCCACCTGATTCCATTTTTCCTATGCCTTTTGGTGGGACTCAAGAACTTCACAAGCGAAATGTCAACCTACCCCCTACTTCTCCTTTTCCTCCCGAGTCCCTCTTCTTCTCTTTTTCTCGCCTCTCAACCTTACGTTACAGACGCATAACCCAAAGAACTCAATGAGCCTTTCAAAGCAGTTTTATGCACATGTGTCACTGGCTTAATCCAGTTCTTGTTCCCCCTAAAGTCACCAAGCACCTACGGGCGACCTCATCAGAACAAATGTTCCTTCTCGTAAAATTTTAACCATCACGCCTTCGTCTTGCGCCATCAGCAACTCTTTATAAGCACTGTCCTCATCACCTTCCTCATCCAGCACCATCTTTCTTCACTGCGCCTCACAAGGCCACCCGACTCGTCCTCAGTGACATAGGAAACTAAAGCTTCCCTCCCCACCTTAGCGGCCCAAGGCATTTCCTTGGCGCCTACCCTTAGTGGCCTTCAATAATACTAATCTCTTACCCTTTGTGGCTCTGGAAGATCACTCACTCCCCCCTCATTATAAATACCCCTCAAGTCTTTCGTTAGATTCGTCTTCGGCGGCCTCTTAGAACTTTCTATCTCCCCTGGCCGTGTGTCTCCGCTTAAGGAGCAGAGTGTGTTGGTAATGTAGCCTGTTGCCTGTTCTTAGTTCTCTATGTGTATCAATTTTTTACCACCGGATATTTCATTCTCTAGGAATACTGTAATTAAAAGTCATATGTAATCACGTGTTTTAAGTATTTCTCAAGTCCTAGAGTCGTAGGTAGTTTACACATTTTGATGATGACAGTTGGTTTGTTAGGTAGAGTATAAGATATGTGAGGTACAGAGCGTAAAGTGGGAGTTCTGAGATACTAAAAAGAATGTGAGAGCTTCGGAAAACGAAACTGTCGAGTCAATAGACACACTCAACGATGGTAGATGGAGCCCTGTAAAGCCTTCACCTTGTGTACTCACTTCGTTTAGTATTTACAAATCCAAACACACACAAACACACACACACAAGTAATTAAAACCTGAAGCCAAACAGTGAGGGTAAATAATATGGCTTTCTTTTTCCTGTTTAGGGCGGGGTACGTATGTGTGTGTTTGTGTGTCTACGAGTGTGTCCATTGACTGAAAAATGTCCTCACGGATATAACCACCCATGTTAAGACAAAAGAAATTCAGTTTGGTAACTAGAGTAGTGTATTTAGTAGAATGTCTGAATTCGAGTCATGTGTGAGGAGTCGCTAGGATACTTTTAAGAAATTTCTATTTTCCAGCAAAGTGTTAAATACGTGTTGTTAATATTATGAAATCTAAAGTTAATATTGTACATTTATATCTCCATATCGAAAAGGGAGTTTTCATTCGCTGTAAACTACTGCAGTGTAGTAGTAGTAGTAGTAGAGAGAGTCTATTTATTAATGCCCCAACCCACCAATCTCTTTACCCAGTGTAATATATTGATATACTTTCTGCAGACCTTTTTCAGCTGAGCTAGTTACTATGTATAACGATAAAATGGGATGTGAATACGTACACCAAGGCAGTGAACCCGAGATAACTACAGGGGTGACTAGTGCCACTTACCAGAGCCTTCTGGTGGTTAGTATGAAAACAAAATTGTCATATTTTTCCATTTACTAAAAGAAAACTATTGAAAGCGATTCGCTACGATTGTGGCCCAGTGCTGAAATTAGCTCACAAAGACTTTTGAGTTTTAGTGTATCATACTGACCAAACCCAGAAAGCCAGTGATGTTTCCAAGAGAACGTGAGTAAAAATTATACAGTCAAGGGAGTAAAAATGGTGCTCAAAGAAATGGTAATGCTTAATCCACACAAGACATCTCTCGTTTCCTCACGACCCGCTAATGTCTCCAGCCATCCAACCCACCAGTCACCTGTGGCGATATCTTGGGTTCAGATTGTGTTGTGATGGACGAGCTATGTGTGTGTGCTTTTTCCCTGTGATTTTCATCGGTTTGGTTAAATGGCTCAGCATGTCTTAGAAAAAAAAAATGTATTCCTAAACGTATGTGAAACTCTCTTAAGATATCGAAACGTAAGTTTGTAAACTCTGGTCTGTCCACCTCCTTTTGCTCACGCCAGTACACTAGACGAACCCTGGAACCTCCCGCCTGAATCACTAAAACGCTTGAAATCACTCACAAAAAATTGTATAAAGTTCTGTGTAGTTTCCGCAGTTGTATTTCCCCTTTGAATCTAGTCTCATCTCTGCTCTTTTTTTTTTTACATCCTCGTTTACCACCTACTCAAACTTAAGAATTAAAAGGAATCATCAGCTTAAGAGTGACTAGAGGTAGATGTTGAAAAGAGATCACTTATGAAGAGGAGAAAGAGAGTAGTACAATAGGAGGAAGTCGCTCCATCAGTGACTATTCTGAGAGGTTCTGAAAAGACTAGAGAACTATTGCTGAACAGAAGACAGAGTGCCGTAACTTACTGGAGGAACTTCTGTCCTGAGTACTGATCAAGGCTGACCTGATTGAGTTAAGGTGATGCTTTACATTTGTGATGATCAAACACCACATTTCACGGTCACAGTCTGAAAAATTCGTAAACGTAAACATAGACTGCATCTCTCCAACCACCTGGCTGTCTGTATGGAACGTACTGATCTCTGCTAAAACCGTTTTTGAACATTTTGCTTCTGGTAGTCGTGACTAGATACGTTTACCTTCTTTTCTTGCTTTGTTCTTTATGGCAACTGCCGAATAATTAGAGATGCCATTTCCAAATCATCAGACTAGATGGCACATAAAAGAATCATGGAAACTGGTTCTTCGTAAGACCTTAAAAGTTAACATTTAGGTTGATGTCAAAGACATTAATCCCAATCCTCGCTCATCCTACGACTGTTTTTAATATTTTTTCATTACAAGGCACAAATAACGCACTCCTCTTCTTAGCAATACGTATAACTTATAGAATGGATGGTATCCCTCTTAGTGTCCTAAACGATCGACAATTCTCCTTCACCCTTGGAAACTTACATTGGTTCAGCCCATCCCTAAGAAGGGAGACACTCTGGTCCTCCTCTCGTCCCGCAGCTGTGACTCCTACTGTTTCAAAATTCTCTGAATAAACTCATCTTCATTTTCATCAAGCCCCCTGAATTTCATAGTCTTCTTACTAGTTATCAGCAGGGTTTTTTTTTTTTATTAAAGTCAATAATATCTCTCGATCTGACAAACGTCTTGCCTTCATCTCTTATGAAAACTGCGGGAAATTTTATGCCATGGCGCCCCTGATATCTCGAAAGCTTCAGGAAAAAAGTGTGACATAAGCGTCACGTTCCTACACTTCCATTCCCTGTCTCTCTGTAAATCATTACAGTTTCCTTGTCTTTCTTACTCTGTAAATCGCCGTAATCGATGATGAAGCAACCTCTCCTACCCCTCCTCCTCCTCCTCCCGCACGCCAAGAATGGTGGCGTTCCCTCATCCATCCCTCTCTCAAGTGATCCTCTCTTGAGCAATTAACCGCAGTCACTCCTAAGCTGTTGATGAGCCAGCGTGTTGGGGTTGGCGGCGGCCACTAGCGGCAGCCCGCAACCACCTCCTTCGGGGACTGACCAACAGCTCGAAAGTGCAGAAAGAAGACCATACACACGTTGGTCGACAGCGAAGTAAGGCTGCGAGGTTCGAGGCTCCATTCAGACTAGGTCATGACAACTACTACTACTACTCCTACTACTGCTGCTATTACGACTATCCCCCCCCCCCACCCCACCCATTCCACCACCGAGGAATGACCATTTGGAGATGGACGAGACCAGGAGTAAGATAGAGCGCGCGTGGATGATCACCAGATCATCCACACTACCCGGCAGGCTGACTGCCACCACAGAGAGTGAGGAGTGACCACCACAGAGTGTGGAAAAGGCGGCGTGGGACCACAGCTAACCCCAGGATGCGACTCACTCACTCCCTCCCAACACCAACTTCATATCACAACTGGATGTAAATATCTCCCAAATTCTTGTATGTTAACCTTTCTTCTTTTTCTTTAAGTTTTCTTCACACGCGTTCTGCATTTGAGATACGGTGAATCATGTTGTGTGTGTGTGGGACGAGGTAACAGTGTTTTGTTTGTAAATCTGTTTCAAAGAGGCTGTAAAACTCGCACTCTCGAGTGATCCGTATATAAATCAATTGCAGTTAAAGTCACTTCCAGTCATTCAAAAACTAGATCGCATTAGGGAAAAAAGAAAAAAAGTCCTATTCTTCATTTTATATCCCCCTATTTCATTTTTCTACCCACAAAAATTCCGTACGTGCTTCTTGATGTCAAATTCCTGGGAGATATAGAAGTGTGTGTGTCTTCCTGGGAGACGATAACTGTTGGTGGTGGTGGTGTTGGTGGCAGCAGTGGTGGTAATGATGATTTTTCCCTGTACAGCGTTTTACACATGTGGGTGATGCCCTTGAAACACTGAACTTTTTACTGGTGTTAGCTCTCTGTTTAGGCGTTTCTCGTAGACCTTAGCTGCAAAACCTTCGATGACAGCCCACTTTTTTTTCTTTTTTTCTTACGTGGATGAGCAGGCCAGAGCGGGAGATCAGTGCCCCGCTGCCTGCTAAGCTCGCCTTCTCTTAAGGACCAACTTTTTACACACGAAGCAGCAGCACCGCTCGTCATGGGAGGGAAATTTGTTTCGACGACTCGTCTCTCTCTCTCTCTCTCTCATTCTGTCGTTATAGTCTTGCTGTCTGAAGACACCAGAGGACTTGAATTAAGCGTGAACAGTACTGATCATTTGCTAGTCCTCACAGTACTCCTAACTTGCTAGTTTTACAATGCTGTTCACTTGCTAGTCTTCACAGTACTGCTCACTTGCTAGCCTGAACAGTACTGCTCATACTGCTCACTTGCTAGTCTTCACAATACTCCTCACTTGCTGGCCTGAACAGTACTGCTCACTTGCTAGTCTTCACAGTATAGCTCACTTGCTAGCCTTCACAGTACTGCTCACTTGCTAGCCTGAACAGTACTGCTCACTTGCTAGTCTTCACATTACAACTCACTTGCTAGTCTTCACAGTACTGCTCACTTGCTGGCCTGAACAGTACTGCTCACTTGCCAGTCTTCACAGTACTGCTCACTTGCTAATCTTCACAATACTCTTCACTTGCTAGCCTGAACAGTACAGCTTACTTGCTAGTTTGCAAAGTACTGCTCACTTGCTAGTCTTCACAAATCAGCTCGCTTGCTAGTCTTCACAGTACTGCTCACTTGCTAGCCTGAACAGTACTTCTCACGTGCTAGCCTGAACAGTACTGCTCACTTGATAGTCCTCATAGTACTCCTCACATTCTAGTATTCACAGTACTGCTCACTTGCTAGCCTTCACAATACTGCTCACTTGCTAGCCTTCACAATACTGCTCACTTGCTAGCCTTCACAATACTGCTCATTTGCTAGCCTGAACAGTACAGCTCACTTGCTAGTCTTCACAGTACAGCTCACTTGCTAGCCTTCACAATACTGTTCACTTGCTATTCTACACAATACTGCTTACTTGCTAGCTTGAACAGTACTGTTCATTTGTTCACAGGGCCTCACAAGGTTTATTGTAAACATAATAAACTCATGTCATCTGAACCTAACGTCAGTCACAGTCAGCAAACACATCAATACAGATATACATGAATAAAAGTGTATATAGCGACATAAACACATTATCAGAGAGATGGTGTTAGAGTCACTTCATATATAAATTCTATATATATATATATATATATATATATATATATATATATATGTGTGTGTGTGTGTGTGTGTGTGTGTGTGACTACTAATTTGTACTGTACTGTACTGGGAGGAAGTTTTACACTCGCGTGGCCCCATTTCTTTAAGTTTCTGTACAATCAAACATCTTCTTAAACTAAAGTATGCTGTCCGTAGTCCTCATGTCCTCATTCAGCTTTTTCCATTTATTCGCCACCCATATACTCTGGTTTAAAAGCATAAAGGTTGTGATCAGGTCACCCCGCACCCTTCTCTCCTCCACAGGGGGGAAATTTAAGGCCCCGTAGCCTGTCCTTGTAACTCGGTTCCCTTCATTCTCATACCATCTTTGCTACCCTCCTCTGGACCCTAACTATTAGCTCTTTAGGTTTCTTTAGGTGTGATGACCACATTTGAAAAGCACATTTGAGTCTTGGCCTTAAGTAGGAAACAAACAGCTTTGCTGAATGTTTCCTCAACTATGAATCTGAATGCGATTCCCATATTTTGCCAACTGGTCTCCTCAACTACTCTCCTAAGGTGGGACTCTGGCGAGAGGCTAGGGACGGTGTCGACTCCCAAGCCCTTCACACTGTACAGATTCCTGCAGCTTAGTTCCTGCTAGACTCGTCCTCAGTATCGGGGTTGATTTCACTAACCCAAGTATCAAACCAACTTAGGAGTCTTGTTTGTGTCCCCTTTTAAGTTGAGAACAGTCCTCCTCGCTTTTCACTTCACTCATGACCTGTGCATCATCTGCAAACATATTCAGGTAGGAGTCCATACCTTCTGGCAAGTCATTCACATAGATCAAGAAGAGCAACGGTCCCAGAACAGGACCCTACGGCACTCCAGTGACGATCTCGATCCATGTCGAGAATGCTGTTCTGACATGCTTTCTTGTTCCTAACGGAGTGGTGTACCATGCTACCTTTTCAGCCGTTGATCTCTCCCTGGCCATGCTGCAGACCAACATTGATTATCAACCCATGTCACCTGCTTTGGGAGAGTAAGTAAGAATGACTGTATCATTCTTGAACATCAGGAATAGTACAGGCATGGTAAGTCGAGAGGTTGGAGTTCAAGCTTAACCTTACTACTGTCTTTATAACTGCAGAAGCTGCAGGTCCCAGATAGTATATATCCCAAGGTACCAACTGCAGAAGGTACACAGATACATCTGATCGTTAACTGGTTTCATCAATAACATCATCATTCGCTTTTACCTTCCTTAAGGCTCTATTGGACTTGCTTCATATTTCAAAGTAAGGGAAAATATATCGCATTCCATCCTTCCTTTCAAATTTAGTGCTAACCTACAAACATTCGTCGTCTAAATCGTCAATATGGTTTAAAAACTAATTTTTGATCAGGTCACCACTAAATCTCCTCCACTCCATGGTGGGCAAAATTAAGGCTTCTAGTCTCTTCTTGTAACTCAGCTCTCTTAATTCCGGTAACATCTTTGATTCCCTTACTCTGGACCTTCTCTAAAAGCTCTTTGCGCTTTTTAGGCGAGGTGACCAAATCTGAGGAGCATATTCTAGTTCTGGCCTTATGTAGGATGCGAAGAGCTTGCGAAATATTTATCTATATACCTGAATACTATATTACTAATTGCCACCAGACAGTGCATCTCCTTTCCCAGTCTCCTAATACTGGATTCTGGCAACAGGTGAGGGACGATGTCAACTCCCAAGTCCATCTCATCAAACACAGATCCTTGCGGGTTATTTCCTCCTTGATGGTATTCATATCGAGCCCTTCTTTCACTGTATCCCATTCTCTTTGTGTATGTGCGTGTGTTGATTGACAAACATATATACATTCACATACACGAACGTGCACAAGATAACGTATACGTATATATTCATACATACTTATCTGTTTTGACTGTCAGTCAGCTACCCGTTCCTGCGGTGTCCTTCGGCCTGCAAAAATTAGGCAACATTTAAGTGATTTCACCGAATGTGGATGACGAACAGTTCCCTGCATTATAGAATGAGTGGGTGTGCAGAAGAGTTTACGAGAGTGGTTGAAGAGAGTGTAATGAACAGCCTCTTACATTACAGAGTGAGTGGGTGCAGGAGAGTGGTAGTAGAGAGTGTAGCATAAGATTAACAAGTTGTCGTTGGGCGAAGGGTGAGGGAGTTATATACACAACCAGTCTGTCGGCGTCTCGGGAAGGCAAGGGAGGCACGACTGACCGAGCGAAAGAGAGAGGGGGATGAACTGATAATACACCAGGTGAAAGCAGAGTCTTCTGTGATGCCTCCTACAAGGATTACATGACAAGGAGAGAGGATGGATACCGAAAGAAACGTCTGAGAGTTAGATTTAATCAGAAGCCGCTGGAGAGGATGTCGAGCGAAGGGAAGTGTGTGTGTAGGATTATCAAAAGGAATATCCTTTGGGACGATAAATGAATTAGCTTCAGGTTATCCCGTGTTATACGAATTATGTTCATAATCGGGTAATTATCAATTAGCGGGGCAAACACCAATTAGCGGGAGGAGCTAAAGAGGCTTCCCGATCAATGTGACCCAGGTTTGTTGTAGACTTTTTTGAGCTATAGTTTAGCGCAATTATGGCTACATAAATGCAAGAGGGGTAGAGTGGATATTAGCTGGAGCTTTGTTTGGTCAGTTAGAAGGCTTTGGAATGAAATATTTTGGATATATATATATATATATATATATATATATATAATATATATATATATATATATATATATATATATATATATATATATATATATATATATATACACATATCATTATCAGCCCCCAGGAGCGAGGATGAACAGCTGGGTTGACTGATTACGGACCGACGCGACGGCCGAGACCAGGATTCGAACCTATGTGGGCTCGGCCCTGGTACGGCCCGTGAATGCTCTTCATGTTAAGCATCGGCAGACAAGCGTAAAACGTTCGCCTGTAAAACCGAAAGTGAAATGCCACTGTAATTCACAGTATGTATGCGCTAGACTGAAACGGAAAACTACGAATGTTTCAGTACAAATATATGCAATTATTTTACACAAATACATTCTTTATATACTAGCACATTGTATCGGTGCGTTTAAACATATAATAGTTGATATCGGGATACGAAAGTGGACCATAAAATGCTTCAGTATTTCATCTTTTGAACCAGTATATCACTCTACCACATGGGCAACTTTTCACGTGTAATGGATCCATTAATATAAATTACTATGGGGTGGTATACATCGCTTACACCGAACACTAACACACACATACGCACAAACTGCTATTCTTTTTTTGTCCTCTCTCTCTCCATTTTCTCCTCTTCTCACACCCTTCCTTTCTTCCGTCCATCAAAAACCCTTTTTTATCTTCCTCCTTCCTACATCTTCCTTCCCTGTTCCATCTTTCATCCCTTCCTTTGCTCTTCCGGCCTTTAAGCTTCTCCTCTCCCGTTCCACACCCCTCCATTCTCCTCTTGTTTATTCTCTTTTCCTCTCTCTCGCTCTCTCTCTCTCTCTCCATCATCTCTTGTTACCTCCGTCCTTTTCCCTTTCACATACACTAACTCCCTCTCGCCTCCTCCATCCTTCTCCCTGCTGCTTCCTGCCCTTTTTATTTTCATTTTTCATTTGCATACAAGTTATAATCTCCACAGGTATAGCACTGGACCAGTCCCCCTGGAACTCGCTAGTGTGGCGAGGGAGTTGCTTTTAAACCTTCCGTGACATATCAATAATCGTAAACGTCTCATTTTATCGTATCATCATTTCTGGTTCTTGGTTCCATATCCTCCTCTTACTCAAGAGAGGCTACACACGATTTTTCAAGGCGTTTCTTTCTTATGCTTTCTCCCGTTCGTTTCACTCTTCCAATTCCCTTCAGGGGAAGATAATACTGGTGCTATTGCTTCACCTCTAGGATGATGTGTTTGAGATTAGGAGGTTTCGTTTGGCCCAACGCACGTCTATTCCACCTTCTATATCTACACCTGCACTCTGAACTGACGGGGCTAGTAGTAAGGCACGCTGTACGTTTGTCCTGTGGTCAAACTTGTCGCGAGTCAACTCACCGCAGGGTAACTAAGAAGGAAAACAGCCTCATTCACAAGTCAAGAGTTGTTTGAAGATGATTCCGCATCTTGGAAAAGTTTTGTGAGTGTGTGTGTGTGTGTGTGTGTGTGTGTACTTTTCCTCCCTCCATGGCAACTTACTCTGATTGGAAGCCGTGCTGCTGCTGCATAGTCGAGGTCAGGTCCTACAGAGCAGTCGGGTCACGTTGAAGTGGGGGTCAGGTCTTTTCTAAACAAGCACACTGTGTAGGTGAGACGGGTTCAGTCTTTTTCTAAGTATTAATCTAAGTATTGTCCTCTCGTTTCTTCATTATTTTTTTTCTTTCTTTCTAAAGTGTGTCTCATTCTAAGTGCGAGTGGCTGAGAATAGATCAGTAAGACGTCTTTTTTTTTTTTTAGACGAGTCCCTCCCTGTAGACGGAATGAGACGAAGATCAACACAATTTACGACTTCTTGTTCTCGATAGATTATGAGCTCTTAGGCTCGCCTACCTCTCCCTAGATAATCAGTCACTCAACAACAGAAGGTGTCCCATCCCGCTCCTTCCTTCCTTCCCTGGACCAGCTCATGACGGAGGTCCTCCCCATCCCCTCTACGTAAATGTCCGCTTACCTATAGGGAAGGCGCGTATGCGCTAGAAAGAGAGAGAGAGGGGGGCGCCTCCTCATGAATCCTTCGACTGGATAGAAAATGTTTTTTCTTCTCTCTTTTCTGGGTCGTCAGCCAACAACATGACTGGTCTGCCGACAGTAGCTTCGTCAGATGATAACAAAAAAAGAATTTTTACGAGAGGAAGTAAAATCATTTTTTTTTTTTCCCCCACTCCACACCCACACCACATACCGTCTAACGAGTGGAGGAGGAGAATGAACAACACAATGCACCTTCTCTTTTGCACATATTACTATGCTACAAAATATACTGAATAAAAATATTTTAATGAAGCCTCTGGTTTTATTTCGACATGGAATTGATATAACCCTTCTGGCTTGGTGACTCTCTTGAGGGTCTTCACGGTCCACGCTAGTCAAACTTGCTCGGTCGAGAGAAACGAGACTAATATGATCTGGGAGGATGATTATTCGGAGTAATTTGTAACCTCACGATTTTCTTATCTTTTCCTTATGTTAGCTGAGACGGCACGGGCAGCTGAGGCCCTAATCAAGGCCATCTCGTTAACGCTATCTATCTGTCTATCTATCTCTATCTATCTATCTATCTATCTATCTATCTATCTATCTATCTATCTATCTATATATATATATATAT